>JAODPA010094654.1:0-22722 GCA_025585075.1 Nepenthes mirabilis | reverse complement strand
CATTTCGGACTGAAATGAGGAGGGTGCATTGGATAGTCCGAAGGGCATCACAAGGAATTCGTAGTGTCCGTCGTGAGTGCGGAAAGCTGTTTTGTGGACGTCCGCATCATGGACACGCAGTTGATGGTATCCCGCTCGCAAGTCCAGCTTGGAGAACACCCTGGCCCCAGATAATTCATCCAGTAGCTCGTCCACCGTGGGGATGGGAAAACTATCCTTAACGGTGACAGCGTTGAGGGCTCGGTAATCTACACAGAATCGCCAACTTCCATCTTTCTTCTTGACAAGAAGGACTGGGGATGAAAAGGGGCTTGTGCTTGGTCTGATAATTCCCTCATCCAACATGTCGCGGATCAGTCTCTCCATCTCAGCCTTCTAGAAATGGGGATATCGGTAGAGTTTCACGTTGACAGGTTCTGTATTCGGCTTGAGGGTTATTCGATGGTCAGTGATACGTTTTGGTGGTAATCCATGGGGAATGGAGAAAACGTCTGCGTAGGTGGTGAGGAGCCATTGAAGAGCTGTAGTAAAACTGGCTGGCATATCAAATAGTGTGGGAGTGAGCTTGGGAAGTGAGGGAAGAGTTGTATCCAGTGAAGTGTCGTCCACAGGCGTGATAGTGAGTTTGTAATAGGTTGCAGCAGAGTTGGTGGCCTCGTTGCGCCGAAGTTGCCCCAGAGTCAGGGAAGAGATGGATGCTGTTTGGAGACCATGGAGAGTGAGTTGCGTCCCCTCATATGCAAAACTCATCCATAAAGCCTTATAGTCGAAAAGTACCGGTCCAATTGTGGCCAGCCATTGTACACCAAATACCACATCTGCTCCATAGATGGGCAATAAGTAGAGGTCCTCCTTGAATTCAGACTGGTCCAGAGCAATGGAGACGTTGGAACATGTACCTTCGCACTGCAGTGAGTCCCCATTGCCAACGGTAACATTAAGGTGTTGTGAAGGGCCAATGGTTAGTCCCAGGTGTTTTGCCAGCCTTGTCTGGAGGAAATTATGGGTGGAGCCACTGTCCACCAAGATGATCACCGAGCGGCCCCCTATGTGGCCCTTCAGGCGTAGTGTGGATGGAACAAATCGACCTTCCAGTGCATGTAAGGAGATGGTGGGGGTGGCAGCGGGAACTGCTGTAATTGCTTCTGGTTCCGGTGAGTTTGTTGTCTCCAATCCACTGTCCACTGGATCTACGTCTTCCAAGAACTCTGCAGCTGAGATATCATCATCCACCATCATACACAGGAACTGGGGTGGTTTACAGCGATGTCCGGGTGAAAATTTTTCATCACAATTGAAGCATAATCCACGCTCCTGGCGGGCGGCCATTTCAACGGGGGTTAATTTCTTGATAGGGAGCCGTGTAGGATACCCTGAAGAAGCAGTCGTGGTCGACTTAGGTGGCGTCACCTGGCTGGGTACTGGGGGCTTAAGGATCGGAGGCTTGTGACCCTGAGAGCGTCCCGAATCGAACTTCTCCTCTACCAGTTTAGCCATACCGATGGCTTCTGGTAACGATAGAGGCTTGTGCAGCAGTATTTCTCGCCTAATGTCATCTCGTAGTCCCGAGATGAAGCAATTCAACTAGTTTACCGCTGTGAGCCCCGAAGTACGGGTGGAGAGGGTCTCGAATTCCATCATATATGCCGTGACAGTTGAGGTCTGCCGAAGTTTGTAGAGTGTGGCCTCTTGATTTGAGTAAGTGGAGGGTCCAAACCTTAGTTCGAGGTCGCGAGCGAACAATTCCCAAGTGGAAAGTTGACGGGTGGCGTGCATCCATTGATACCACTGGAGCGCCGCACCGGACATGTAAAAGGCAGCTATGGTCAATTTCTGTTCGAGTGGAGTTTCTTGGTAGTGAAAGAATCTCTCAATCTGAAAGAGCCAGCCGAGGACATTCTCTCCAGCGAAAAATGGAATTTCGAGTTTAGGAAGTCTAACAGCGGTCGGAAGTTGGAAATCTGGGGTTGTCTGGGAAATTAGGGGTAGAGTGTGAGGAATGGGGGTCAGAGTAGCCATAAACTGCTGTGGAGTGGGTAGCAATGGTGGATTGCCAGAAGATTTATCCAATCGAAGCAAAATTTCAGAAAGGGACTTTTGGATGTGCTCATTCCGAGATGAGTTAGACGAAATACCTTTGCTATGTTGCTGGACTGTCGCCGACACTTCTTTCAATTCCTTGGACAGAACGGTGATGGATTCCTCTAGGGTTTTGTAGCGTGTCGTCACTCCCTCAGTCATCATCTCAATGAAAGCACCAATGATACACTCACCACAATCTGATACCAGTGCAGGTGGAGGAAATTGGATCGGGGAGGGGAATTCAGACGAGGGAGCAAGATAAACGAAGGAGCCGAGGTGTAAGAATCGCCGAGGTAAGGTAAGGAACGGGGTGAGGAAAAGGGGCCGAGGTAGGGGAGAGAAACCGAGATAGGGGAAAATAGGACGAGGTAGCAAAACAGAGAGGGGAGAGAGAAAATCAAGAGGGAAGAGTAGACAGCAATCAATTCTCCACTTTCCATTGATTAGTACGAGCTTTATACAAGTGTGAGCTAACAGAAACAAAAACCGCAAGCCGCATGTGCAGAACAGAAAAATAGAAAGAGAAATTGAAACAGCAACAAAACAGAAAAACAAAATTGAAGCAGCTCAGCTTGTGCAATGTGCATGTGCTGTATGTTAGACATAATCTCTGAATTTCAGTGGAAGCCGTGTGGTTCAGTTGCTCGGACGGTTGGTCTGCGTGGTGGCTGTTGGAGGAGAAGATGCCTTTTCGGAAGGTGACCTGGCAACGCCCGTAACAGGTTACCTACTCCTAACCACCCTAATGACCTCATAGAAAAGAAAGAAGTACAAGAAGCTGACCTGCCCTACTTACTACCACGCCTATAAGTAATGGCCCTCCCCATGACTTAGGAGAGGAAGCTAGGCAAATGCCCAGGTGAAAACGTTAAGAACTTCGAGCCAGAACCAAGTGAAAGGCTCATAGATCCAACCCAGGCAAGAATACTCACCCCTGTTTTTAAAGTTCATGATTTTGCATGTTTGCTACGCTAGTATGTATATCCTTATGAAATTATGTATGTATGATACTTGTTCTGTTCTTGTGATTTATCGTTCGTAATCACATGTTTAAAGGAAACCATGATATTCATGAAATTGGATTTTTATAATTGATTGTCGACTTTTATGAACTCTGATAATCTCATGAAAAGACTCCTAACTTTAGGAAAAAGAGCTTCGGACCTTGAGTGATTAAGAACTCCGTCTTTTGGGAGCTTCGGATTTTAAATGGAAAAAGAACTTCAGATTTAAGAACTCTTGATTTTAAAGAACTCCGACATTTGTAGCTCCAGCCTTTACGAAAAAAGAACTCTACCTTTTTGTCAAAAAGAACTCCGTCCTTTTGTTGGAAAAAGAACTCCGGCTTTAAATGAACTCGGGCCTTAACGTGAAATGAACTCTGGCTTTTGAACTCCGCCTTTCATCAAAAAGAGCTCCGTCCTTTTGAAAGTACTCCGTCCTATTAATGAAAAGCACTCCGTCCTGTTAATGAAAAGCACTCCGTCCTGTTAGTAAAAAGCACTCCGTCTTGTTAGTGAAAAAGCACTCCATCCCTTTTGAGTAAAAAGCATTGCGTCCCTTTTTGAGTAAAAAGCACTCCGTCCCTTTTTGAGTAAAAAGCACTCCGTCCCTTTGAGTAAAAAGCACTCCGTCCCTTTGAGTAAAAAGTACTCCGTCCTGTTAATGAAAAGCACTCCGTCCTGTTAGTGAAAAAGCACTCCGTCCCTTTTGAGTAAAAAGCACTGCATCCCTTTTTGAGTAAAAAGCACTCCGTCCCTTTGAGTAAAAAGCACTCCGTCCTGTTAATGAAAAGCACTCCGTCCTGTTAGTGAAAAAGCACTCCGTCCCTTTTGAGTAAAAAGCACTGCGTCCCTTTTTGAGTAAAAAGCACTCCGTCCCTTTGAGTAAAAAGCACTCCGTCCCTTTGAAATAAAAGCACTCCGTCCTGTTAATGAAAAGCACTCCGTCCTGTCCGTGAAAAACACTCCGTCCAAAAAGGCACTCCGTCCAAAAAGAACTCCGGCCTCTTTTAAAAAGAACTCCGGCCTTAAAGGGAAATGAACTCCGGCTTTTGAGTTTACGCACTCCTGTCTTTATGAAAGAAAGAACTCTGGTTTTAAAGGAATGTCGCTCCGGTTTTTAAGAAGGAATTTGCACCCCGATTTTAAAGAAAAAGCACTCCGTCTTTTGAGAAAAAGCACTCCGGTTTTAGCACTCCGGATTTTTAAGAAAAGATCACTCCGGTTTCAGCACCTCGGATTTTAAAGAAAAGTCACTCCGGTTTTAGAGCTCCGGATTTTTGAAAAGAACTCCGCCTTTTGAAAAGAACTTCGGTTTTGGGACTCCGGCTTGATTTTAAGAAAAGAACTCCGGCTCTGACAAAAGAGCTTCGGCTTTTTGGGACTCCGACCTTCTGTTGAAAGAGATCTTCGGCCTTCTATCTAAAAAAGAACTCCAACTTTCTGTTTAAAAAGAAACTACGGCCCCGTATGCCGGGTTAAAGGCATTACCTCCCGCCCCGGGGAGCATAATGAGGGGATGGCATAAGACTTTTGGACTACAGCCCCGTATGCCGGGTTAAAGGCATTACCTCCCACCCCGGGAAGCATAATGAGGGGATGGCATAAGACTTTTGGACTACGGCCCCGTATGCCGGGTTAAAGGCATTACCTCCCGCCCCGGGGAGCATAATGAGGGGATACGGCTTTAGGTTGTGAGATTTCACACAACCCGTTCTTGATATTTTTCGCTTCCGTCCGATCCCTAAAAATGATAAGAATTCTCAATGGTTTTCATGGGTTTTCAGCAGACAAGACAAGAAGAAAAAGACTAAGGAAATTTCGAACTAAAGGACATGATGATTTTTATATGCTAAATTATATTCGCTTATATATATATATGTTTATGTTCTCTGTTTTCTGCATGGGAGTATTCTGTTGGGCTGTGTAGCTCACTCTTGTTATTTTCAGATGACGAAAGGCTCATGGAGGACGAAGTTGAGTAGAACATTATGGGATAGCCAATAGTTCGGTTGGCCAGAGCTAATGAAGAGCTTGTTTAATTATTTTGATATTTTGTGGAGACTTGTAAAATGATTCGCTGTTGAGAATCTATGGATGTTAGTCATATCTCCGTGATTCCTTTTGGATAAATGAAATTTACAATTCTAGTATGCATCTCAGGTTCTAGTTGAAATTAAAATCTGAAGGCTAGCTCAAACAGTTCGGCCTCATGAAATCCTGATTAAAAGTAAAAATTTTTTTATATCCATTAATGCTATTAAGACCCGACGGCGTTTTACGTGCGGGCCGTCACACTAAGAATATCGGTATCGTCTCTGACACAACCTCAAATACTGATCAGAGACAAATTAGCTAAATCTTCTTAGTGACCACAAAACAACTCCCAATTGTGGACTCATCTCACTAAATAAATTAAACACATGTCCTTATTAAACGACTTACAGACACAACGATACTAATTTCCTAATACCTCGATTAATTCTGCCTCATAGTTAAAATTTCACAATTAGATTGCAAAACATAATATTCTTATCAACACAATTCATACTAGTACGATGACTTATCAACCAAAACACCACCGAAATCAGATCAAGGCTTAGTACTACAAAATAATTCCAACCTACCTAGATCCTCCAATAAATGAATAAACTTAGAAATCACAATTGAAAATACATATTTAAAATCCACAAATATGAAAATGTCAAGATTTAAAGATCCTACTCTTCTACCACAGTAGACAACACTCTGCACCTTAAGATATTAGCGTAAAACCCCGATCTAAGGCATTGGACTTATTCACTATCTGACCCATGGGATGAAAATAATCCTTGATCACGTGGCCGACGATCACAATTGAAACATGCTCCCAAAACCCATCGGAAAGAATATTTATTCCTAAAAGTATCCACGATCACATCCTACAATATCTCTCTATCCTCAAGACCCATGACTCTTTTCACGTCAACCACCTAAGGTTGACTTCCTCTTCTATCTTGTATGGGGCAACATTACCTTATCTTCTTCCAAATACCAGATAACCATCAACGCCATCTTAATTCTCAGGATTCATATCTCAACCTCTATAGGATCTGAGCTACCCAAAAGTTCATATACTTAATCATTACTAAATTGATTATAAATCAGCATCATTGGATTCACTACACCAGAATTGACTCTAAGTTATACTAATTTCAAGCCTTCGATTCCACCTTATCCATAACACTTAATCATCATATTCAAGCATCCATTCTTAGCAAATTACTAGCCAAAGGACTTCAACTCAGAGCCGATCAAACATAAACTTCAAACTAAAATTGACTATTTAGGCCTTGAATCAATCTTAATGTACTCAAATACTAGCCTGACATCGATCAATTTTAAACCTTAAGACGCCTCCATACAACTTCTTCCTCTTGACCTCACGGTCAACCACCACAATGAGTAGACCCTTGTCTAGGAGACAACGCTAATATTCTTTCTGAAATAAAAACACATAGGTTGGATCGCGCTTCGGACACTAACTAGGACGCATAAGTTAGATAACCAAACTTAATCACTACTCCTAACTTAGTTTTAGCCTAAGTTAGCCAACCAGGATAACTAAAGCTATCCAATCTAATTTAATTGTCCTATACCTACATTTACTTATTCGATCTGTCTTAATCTGACCTAAATTTTTGCATAATATTCAAATCAAATTTAAGGTATCTCTTTTTCTCTGATATCAACTGTGATAGACTGCATTTTCTTCTAAAAATTTGGTAAAATTTTGGCAAAAAAAGGGTCACCAAATAAATACAAAACCTATACATTAACACTATACAACTAATATACAAACACAACACATCAAAAATCCATCCAAATAAACTCCATATCTAGACAAACACAAACTAACCTACACAGGATCCTAAATCTGCCACAATTATTTCGTGGCTTCAACGTTATGTCCCCGGACACAATATCAGACACAGAGAGATACCACTAGGTACTTAAAGCAAACCATAATAACCTGCGAAAGTATATACACATACATCCATGCACAGCAGACTATACTATCTGGTCATCCATCATTTTTACAATACACACAAACAAGTCCAATATAAATACATATACAACTCTTCATAAAGTATACAAAACTATAAATGAATAAATCTTCGATATGATCTTCCAAGTCCTGCGGCTAGCCATCTTCTAGCCTCTACTCTGTCTCATCGGATACAAGCTTATGCTAATCTGAAGAAAAGAAAAGGCAGCAAGGAGTGAACCTAAAATTCAGCAAGTACAATATAGCAAAGACATATGCAGTATACTCAATATGAACCAAAAGGAATGGATTAGGAACATGATGCATAACGTGTAGCATGATTAAATACGTTTTCAGAATACAAATAACTTTTTACATTTTATCTTTGATTCTTTAAGGTTCTAAAACATGCAGAAATCTTCATTATCTTTTTGGATCTGATCTAGTGGGCCTCACTAGCTAACAGAACAGACAATCGAGAAATGAAATGTGTATGTACCTCACACATTTTAAGGCACTACCACGATATCTCAATTTTTAAGATCCTGTGGCAGAAGGTATATTTTTTGCCAATATACAAGGCTAGATAACAAATATGCCATCAGAGTGTCTCTCGTGGTCAAGGAACATTCCTCGATATATTGCTGTAATATCCTAAGGCATGCCATGGAATATTATCCATAGAAATACAAATCCTTGATTCAAATTTCAGAATTACTTATTCTTATGGGATGGTCTACCAGATTCTTATACAAAATTCTCACTCCTCGGAGAACGAATTATCAGACATAATAGATTGTAAAGTCCCTTAAAAGTTTTGTATATCTTGTAAAATTTATATATATACAGATATAGATAACCATTTCTCCTGATTTAAGTCTTCAAATGACTTCAAACATATGCATAATTTAACATAGATAACCATTTCTCCTGATTTAAGTCTTCAAATGACTTCAAACATATGCATAATTTAACATGATAGTTGAAAGAGACAGTATTTCCTTACCACATCAGGTCAAACATCACTTTAGAGCTTCCGGATAAAATAACCCTTCACAAATGGTTATAATAATATTTTTTGAAATATACAATTAAGCTTATGCAAATATATATAACTTAAATAACAATTAAACATGGTGGAATCATGCAAAAATTACTCAATTGCCTCGGGTGAACAGTGCCCACATGGGTGAATAGTGCCTGTGCAGATGGCAGGTGCTGTATGTTCAAATATCAAACACCCATCTTGAATTTACCTATATTCAAGATATGGGTTTTCATTATCTCATGCTAAAACATATATGAGACTCAAAATAATTTGTTAAACGAGGTCTGGGCATAGGTAAACAGTATCGACGAAGGTTAGGGTTTCAGGATCGCATAAAAATCGTGTAAAATTATCAAATCGGACAACAAATTAATAATTACCCATGCCCAAGTTGTGGGTTCCACAAAATACAAGTTTTGGGAGGTATCAGAACTAAAATACCCGAGACATATGAACAAAAATCAAAAAGAGAGAACAAAATGGGTATGGGTATACTTGCCTCGACCCGATCTATTACTTCTTCAACTAGCTCGAAGCCGGATTCAAACCTGAAAGTTTTGATTTCCTCCTTCTCTCTCATCTCCTTCGTGCTCTCTCTCTCTCCTCCCTCTCAGATTTCTCGAAATTGCAACGGTAAAAAGCCCCAACATGTCTTTATAATAGACTGGCGCTCGAGCGCATGGCGAGTGTACTTCGGGTGCAAGCACGTTGGAATTGGTGCCTGCCTGCCGATACTCGAGCACCCAGCAGGTGTCATGTGGCTAGATGGAGCACCCGACATTAACCCCCTATTCCGCCTCCAAAACATAATTTTTTATGTACCTTAAACCTAATTTTTAATTATATTAATTTAATACATCACAATTAGCATAATTTAAAACCTGAATCTTATTTACTAATTGAAATTCTGAGGTTTATAATACCGGTTCCCAATTCTCCCAAATCCGGGTCTTCGGGCCTCTCGATCTAATTCCTTCTATATCCTTAGGCCTCGATTCACTTCTTTTAATTTAATTACTCCTAATTACCATATCTTGAAAACCGGTACCTTACAGTATGGGAGCCACCACTCCTCCACCTGCTCAGCCCAAGAGGAAGGTTGGAACCCTGTATATCGGGGATCCTTGTGAGAGTCTATATCAGCGACAAACGGTATCATCTCTAGGATCTTCTTCTTTCATTGCCCAAGGCCTACCGATGGTGGTACCAGCCTCCATCATACCTCAGATGTTGGTACCACTGAGGTGGGTGTCAGAGCAGCTGCGACTAGTGGGCCTCCTATTCTTATTGCAGGCACATCAAGTGAGTCGGAGGTTGGGGGCTAACTAGGCCAATTTATGTGTCGGCTGAGGCCCAACAAGAGGCCTAGTAGGAGTCCCAGCAGGAGGCCTTGTAGGAGCCCTAGGAGGTAGTCCAGTAGGAGGCCTAATAGGCAGTCCAGCTTGAGGCTCAATAGGAGGCCCAGCATTGGGTCCTTGTAGTCATTTCTTCTCTTTTGGAGCAGACAATGCTCAACTTTTCATGTGAGCTAGCCAGAGAGGGTCCCAGTGTGACCCACCTAGTGGGGGCCTAGCCGCGGGGTGACGTTGAGGAGGTGGTGATCACGAAGACATCTTGTCCATGGTCTTCTGTGTCAAACTAGCCCCAACCGAAGCAGGCATCTACTCCAACATCTTCATCCAGGGTGCTCTTGAGCATTGTAGTTGCAGAATTGCCATACATTTGGGTAAGTTTCTGAGAACTTTTTTGTTTCACTTGGAATGGCCAAGTTTAATCTCCCCCTTTTCTTATTTGGAAGATGACAAGATGGTACACATTTTGCAGACATGCTTGTACCAGCAATCGTCCAAGATTTGCCTACTAGAAGGGGAGGTTCATCACCTGACCTAAATGAGGGTTGACCCAAGTGTGGTGGAGAAGATGCAAGGCCAGGTGGATGCCGCCACCTCCGAGGCTCAACAGTGTCAGGATCAGGTCTCCAGTCTTGAGCTTCAGCTATCTGAGGTCATGGTGGAGCTGTCGAGATCCAGGGACGCTTTGCAGGAGGCCAAGCAACATCTTGCGGACCACTAGAGGGAGAACGTTAGACTTGGAGAGGAGTTGATGACTCGATTCAGCCTGAAGAAGGTGGGATAGGCTTTGAATGTGAGATTTTTGGATGGCATTTACCTGTGCCGACAAATCACTTCCCTCGTTGACCCTACCATTCCTACTGGCATTTTGACCCAAGGAATATGGGTGCCCAACGCCAGTCCGATCTGACCGATTTTGCTGATAGGAAGGAGCCCTCATCACATCTCCTGCCCAACCCCCGGCCATCCCCTAGCCTTAGGGTATCCTTCCTTTTTTGTATATGTATATAGCGTTGGCACGCCTATACAGTTCAACTTTGCAATGAATAAGAGAGAATTTTCCCACTCATTGTCCTATTTTTTTATATTTTTATACAGCTTTATTTATGTAGCATTGTTTGCTGGTTAAGCATCATCGTTGTTGTGGCTGGGCTTTGGCAGAGTTAGGGTCATCATCCACATGCAATCACTTGAGATCGTCTCCCTATGGGACGTCGTTTTCACGCGTCGGATCCTAACTTGTTAACCATCATCAACTAACAGTGCTCATCTCTACTGGGAGAGTGGCTGCACACGTGCTGAAAAACCCCCTAAGGTATTTGATATCCAACCGTGGATGGGCTGCTTGATGCTGGACTGAGGTTCAAATTCAACCGTGTGTGGGCCACTTGGTATGAGACCGAGGTTTAGTAACGGGTGAATGAGAATTTGTCCTATTTAACGGTAGCCTAGGTCACTTGAATTTATGTAATATCACACAAGTATTCATATGAACAAGCAATCACTTGAGATCTTCTCCCTATGGGACGTCATTTTCACACAAGTATTCATATGAATAGGCAAACAAGTAATAATGGTCTCCCTATGGGACGTCGTTTTCACGCGTCGGATCCTAACTTGTTAACCATCATCAACTAACAGTGCTCATCTCTACTGGGAGAGTGGCTGCACGCGTGCTGAAAAGCCCCCTAAGGTATTTGATATCCAACCGTGGATGGGCAGCTTGATGCTGGACTGAGGTTCAAATTCAACCTTGTGTGGGCCACTTGGTATGAGACCGAGGTTTAGTAACGGGTGAATGAGAATTTGTCCAATTTAGTGGTAGCCTAGGTCACTTGAATTTATGTAATATCACACAAGTATTCATATGAACAGGTAAACAAGTAATAACCATTAACAATAATCAATAATCCATAAACAAGCAAATAAATTGTTTTATTAAACGTGATACACTTTTACAAGCACACCTGGTAATGTATGTTGGACCTACCTAGGTTCAATAAGATATCATTGGTAATATTTTTTAAGGTTGATGGTGTTCCACATCCATGGGACCAATTTGCCGTTCTGTGCTTAAAGTTTATGTGCTCCGTTTTGCAAGATGGCCAAGATTAGAAATGGACCTTTCCAATTCGGAGAGAGTTTGTTCCTTTTAGCATTCTTACCCATGGCCTCTAAACTCTGTAGAACAGGTCCCCTATCTCGAGTTCGCGAGCCTTTGCCTTTTTGTTATAGTACCAGATGACCCGTTGCTAATAAGCGGCTGTGCACATCTTGGCCACATCTCATGCCTCTTCAAGCAGGTCAAGATACTCTCTAAGTCACTAGGACTTGTTGAGTGGGTCAAATCTCTCGACCTAGAGACTAGGTAGTCTGATCTCAATTAGGATGATGACCTCGGTTCCATAGCACGAATTGAAGGGCATCTCACATGTCGGCTCCTTCGATGTCGTTTGGTATGACTGTAACACGGAAGGTAGCTCGTCTGCCTAGGATCCCTTAGTGTCTTCCAGTTTGGTCTTCAACCAGTGCAGTAGGGTTCGGTTGGTAACATCCACCTACCTGTTCCCTTATGGGTAGGCGACTAAGGTGTAGACCAACAAGATGTCCAAACTCGTGCAATATTTAGTAGAGCACTTATTGGTAAATTGGGTTTCGTTGTCAATCTCGATAATCTGGGGAATCCCAAATCTGCAGATAATGTTTTGTTCAACAAACTCCATGACATTTTGCTCAATAATTCAAGCCAAGGGGGGGTCTTTGACACACTTCGTAAAGTTGTCAACGCCTACTATGGTAAACTTTGTTTGCCCAAACGTGATGGAAAATGAGTTAAGTATATCGAGCCCCCATTGCACAAATAGCCAAGGGGCCTAAAGGGCCCTCAGCTCTGTGGGTGGCTAATGGGGCATGTTGCCGTGGATTTGGTAGTTTTCGCACTTCTTCATGAAATCCATGGCGTCTTGTTTTATCATCATCCAATAGTAGCCTTGGCACATTATCTTGAAGGTAAGGTTCTTAGCCCTGATGTGTGACCTATAGATGCTGAGGTGCACCTCACTTAACACATAGTCGGCTTCCTCCGATGCGAGACATCGTAAGTATAGGGTGGAGTACCCTTAGCGGTACAACCTCTCATCCACAATGGTGTACCAACTAACTATCTTCTTTACTCATTTAACATCATTCAGATTCTCCGACAGGATGCCGTCCGTAATATATTTCCATTAGGGCTACATCCAATTTTCGCTGTCAGAGACTTGTAGCACTTCTTGCTCGGACTCTTATAGGTTGGGAGAGGTCAGGACCTCTCACATGTCTTTTGAGTATTGCTCGGGGCTTTTGGCCGTGACGGCCCTCGTGACCTAGTCAGCCTTTCAGTTGTCCGCCATTGAGATGTGCATTATCTCGACCCTGTCGAACTTCTAGGCCATACTTCTTGCTCTTGTAAGGTATTTCACGAGCAAAGGGCTCGACACCTTAAAACTTCTGTGAACTTTGTTGACGATTAATTCTGAGTCGTTGTAAATGATTACGTGCCTTGTGCAGCATTTGTTTGCAAGTCGCAACCTGACGATCAGGGCCTCATACTCGACAACGTTGTTGATAGCTGAGAATCCTAGCTTCAATGAGTACTTCATTTCTAACCCGTCAAGAGTCCTCATGATCACTCTCGCTCCACTACCAACGTGTGTCAAGGTCCTATCCACGTTGAGGGTCCAGTATGACACCTCCAGCTAGCCATCGGTTTTACCATGAGTATCAATGTCTGGAACTGAGATCGTGGCCTCAATGATGAAGTTTACCAATGCCTATCTTTTCATGGCCGGCCTTGGTTTGAAATCTATGTCAAGCTCACCTAATTCAATGGCCCATTTGACTAGCAATCCTGACATATTGAGCTTTTATAGGATTCCCTTCAAAGATTGATTAGTCAAGATGACTATTTTATATGCCTGGAAGTAGGGCTGTAGTTTCCAAGCCAAATAGATGAGCACTAATGCAACCTTCTCATTGTGCGTGTAATGTGTCTCGGTGCCTGTCAACATCTTGTTGATGTAGTAGATCAGCCACTGTACATCAAATGACTTTGGATCAAAATTAAGCTCAGTTTCACCTCTGAAACTACCAAGTAGAAGTGTAACTCCTCGCTTTTTTTTGGTGACGTCAGGAGAGGGGGGCTGGCTAGGTACTCCTTTAACTTCTCAAAGGTGACCTGGCTTTCGATCATCCTTTAGAAGTCGCTCGCCTTTGTCTCTCTCAAGGCTTTGAAGAAAGGGATGTATTTGTCCCTAAATTTTGCCAGGAAATGGGAGAGTACTGTAAACCTTTTGGTCAACCACTGGACGTCCTTCATGGTCTGTGATGGGCTCATGTCCATGATTTCATTTATCTTTTCGAGGTTCGCCTCAACCCCTGCTAGGAAACGATGAAACACAGGAATTTCTCTGATGATACTCCAAAGACACATTTAGCCAGGTTCAACTTCATCCGTTGTGCCCGGAGCACCCTAAAAGTCTCACTAAGGTCACAGATATGGTTGTCGGTGGTTTTACTTTTGACAAGCATATTGTCTATATACACCTCCATATTCCATCCAATTTGGGCTTCGAATATTTTATTCACAAGCTACTAGTATGTGGCACCTATGTTTTTCAGTTAGAAGGGTATAACCATGTAGTAGTACGTCCCCTAGTCCGTCACGAAGAAAGCATGTTCCTCGTCCTCAAGACTCATCCAGATCATATTGTAGTCTGAGTATGTATCTATGAAACTGAGCAGCTCATGCCTAGATGTGGTGTCAACCAGTATGTCAATCTTGGGTAGCGGGAAGCTGTCCTTTAGGCACACCTTGTTCACGTCAAAAAAGTTGATACACATTCGCCACTTTTTATTACTCTTCTTAACAAGGACTACGTAAGAGAGCCAATCTAAGTACTAGACTTCCCTGATGAAGCCAATATTGAGCAATTTCTTTACCTCCTCTAGGATGGCAATGAGCTTTTCGATGAAGTGGTTTCTCTGCTTCTACCTGACGGGCTTATAATTCGGATCAAGGCCCAACTTATGGACTATCACTTTGGTTAAAACCTCAAGCATGTCGGCAGGGGTCCATGCAAAGATATCGGAGTTCTACCAAACGAAGGTGATTAGCTGGTCTTATATAGGTTCGGTAAGAGAGACAATATCGGCACGCATCTCTCCAGATCACCAAAATCCAGAGGAACATGATTGGTTGTCTCGCCAAACTGGGCCTTTTGTAGAGTTGCTTCACCTCTGTGATCGAAGTCCTCTATTTGATGGTCTAGAATGACCTGGGTGACTTGAGACAAGTAGCACAATTGGTCAATCGCTTGGTCACCTAGTACCTCCTTCATGCTGCATGTAACATCCCAAATTATTATATGATTATTTATTATTTTGGATAATTTGGATGAGACAAAAATTATTTCCATGAGGTATATAAGTCTTGTTAAATTTTGAGGATAAATTTTATAAGAGGAAGAGTATTGTGAAGATCGAGTTCCTAAGATATAGTAATCCAGCCTTAATGGGAAATCGGCCTAGGTAGCAGGTTAACTGGTTAGGATAGTTAACCGGATTAGAGAAGTTGACCGGATTGGCTTGCTTGAAAAGTTAACTAGATTAACTTGTTGACCGAATTATGATAGTTAACTGGTTAGGATAGTTGACCGGATTAGAGAAGTTGACCGGATTAGCAAAGTTGACTAGATTGACTTGAATGTAGAGTTAACCAGATTGACTTGTCAACCGGATTAGCTAGTTGACCGGATTGACATGTTGACCGATTAGAGATCGGGTTCCTAGGACATAGCAATCCAGCCTTAATGGGAAATCAGCCTAGGTAGCAGGTTAACCAGTTAGGATAGTTGACCGGATTAGAGAAGTTGACCGGATTGGCTTGCTTGAAAAGTTAACCAGATTAACTTGTTGATCGACTTATGATAGTTAACCGGTTAGGATAGTTGACCGGATTAGAGAAGTTGACCAGATTAGCAAAGTTGACTAGATTGACTTGTTTGAAGAGTTAACCAGATTGACTTGTCAACCGGATTAGCTAGTTGACCGGATTGATATGTTGACCAATTTGGAGAAGTTGACCAAATTAGCAAAGCTAACCGGATTTATTTGCTTGAAGAGTTAACTGGATTGACTTATCGACCGGATTAGCTAGTTGGCCGGATTGACTTATTGACCAGTTTGGATTGGCTTATCAGTAGAATGGGAATAGAGGCTGGAGTGGCTAAAGCCGGAGTAGGTGATCTGCTCCCACCTACTCCCATCGGCTCCCACTTGCTCCTCTGACTTTTCAAGGTACGAGAATTAAGCGGGAAAAATAAGTACCAGAGTCGGTGACCCACCCTTACATGCTCTCACCTGCCCCGTTGTTTTTAAATATTAAAATTAGGGGTTAAGAGAGGGAGAGTTTGGAAAAAGAAAAAGGGGAACGAAGGAGAAGAAGGAGAGGAAGAATTTCCAAGCCTAATTCGAGTAAGAAAAATTCATAGATCAAGATCAGGCAAGTGTACTATATGCTTTGTCTTTGGCTGATGCTGATTCTTGTCCAATTCTTTCAGGTACTATTATTCTAATGCCCTTCTTCGCTATATTTCTACAAATTGCATATCATGATAATGGCTTTCTCATATTTTATGAAAAAAGTTCATGTTTCAGTGCATGTACTATGCTTTATATGTTGGATTTCATTCCATGATTCATATTTGAATATTACTAGAATTTCCTTTCCATGTTTGAACTTAGTATTGTAGTAAGATTTGGTAAAAGTTTAAGCTTTCGTACGTGGAAAAAGTTATCTAGCATGTTTATTTACTGTTTGTAAATATTAGTTTACTTATTTAAAGACTTTGTTCATTTGAAGCTTAAGACATAAGCTATAAGACCGCGGAAAATTGTATGTGTGAACAGTAAGTGGAAACTCTGTAATTTATTATTCGTTATTTGTTATTTGATATTTGATATATAGCCATCGGATGAAAGAATTTTATGTAGAGTTTCCTTCTAAAATACTGTTAAGAAACTAGATCAAGGATATTGGAGTGATAACATGATGATTGCCTCGAGGCCACGGGGGAATTTTTGGTGGCTTCTTTGGACTACAGCCCAGTATGCTGGGCTAAAGGCATTACCACCCGCCTCTATGAGTAGAATAAGAGGATCGGCCTTAGATTTTGTGGAGACTACACAATCCTTCCTCAATTTGTCTACTCCCATCCGATCCCTAAAGATAATTCAGTTTTCAGCATTATTTTGAAGGCAAAATTATTAAGAAAATCAAGGATATTGGAGTGATAACTCGAGGAATGCCCCTGAGCCACGGGGAAACCTTTGGTGGCATCTTTGGACTATGGCCCTGTATACTAGGTTGAAGGCATTACTGCCTACCTCAGGAAGTAGAATAAGAGGGTCGGCCTTAGATTTTATGGAGATTACATAATCATTCCTCAATTTGTCTACTCTCATCCAGTCCCTAAAGATGATTGAGTTTTCAGCATGATTTTGAAGGCAAAGTAATTAAGAATAAAGCAAATGACATTCAGATTTAAAGTAGACTGGTACCCATGAAAACATCTTCAGCCCATGTTTTATGTTCCTATATGCATTATGCTCCTATCTTGTTTCTTTTGATTTCATTCTGAAGTAATAATTATGCATTTCTTTGCTTATTTGTACTTTGCTAAACAATTGGCTCACTCGCTATTTTTCTTACCTTTAGACAAGTAAGAGTTCATGTCGGACGAGAAAAAGTAGAGTTGGATAGACTATCTAGGCTTGGGAGGCCGATTTAGATTCATGTAGCAGTTTATGGATCGACTTTTGATATATTTTTGGTCATTTTGGAGATACTTTTATATAAATGATTCCGCTGTGTAAATTAATAGATATTTGTATGCTTCCGCAGGATATTATGGCTTAAGTATTTTAGTTCCTAGTGGCATCTCTTATGGCATTGGTTTCGCTTCAGAGACGGCCAACCTAGATACAGCTGACTCAGATGAAACCGACCTAGATAAGATCAACCTAGATATGTGGCTGGCCTAGATGAGGCCAACTTGTTGATCGACTAGTTTGGATCCTGTGTATATTATTGTAATATATTGCATGGTTATTTATGTTTGCCTTATTACTCTATTTGTAGTTAGATATTGATGGACGTAAATAGTAGCCTATTCAGAAATCCAATCTATCACAGGTAGTATCAGAGAAAGAGATGCCTTAGGATTGATTTGAATCCTATATGGAAGCTTAAGTTAGAGTAAGATAGATTAAATAAATAGATGAAGGTGTAGGATGATTGAGATAGATCGGATAGTTCTAGTTAAGCTTGATTGTCTAGTGTGGTGCCCTAGTTAGTGTCTTGATCCAGCGTTGTTAATTCATTTAGACTAGAACTAAGTTATAATCAATTAGCTATGTTTAACCGTATAGTGTTTAGCGTCTTGGTTAAGATTCAAGTTGAATTATGATCTGACCCAATTGTTCTTATTTCAGAGAGTATTGACAATGGTGCCTAGACAAAGAGCTCCTCGTGTTGGTGGCCGACCACAAGACCGAGAGGAAGAGGAGTTCTTCAAGAGAGAGATGTCAAGGCGAAGTGGTCTAGGTGTCAGTTTGGGGTGACCGCCAAAGAAGGCCAAGCAGTTATGGTAGGAGATGAAGGCTAGGTAGCCCGAATCGACCTCGTAGATTTCTACGCATCCTTGTTAATATTGTCGAAAACAACATGGAGATAGCCTTGTTATAAGTGGTTGGGCGTGTGCTTAAATTGTGGAAAAGGGGGATACTTTATTAAGGATTGCCCCTATCCAAAGGAACCTCTTTTGTCTAAGCCCACTGCACCAGATGAGTCATATTCAAGAATGGCAAAGGAAGCTAAAGTATCAGGTGACGTAGTGAAGGGTAAGATTTTTTAGTATATGTGTTGCTAGGTTTTGAATCTATATTTTTATATTGTGTTTCCTAAGTTTATCCCTTTGTTTGAGAACCATAGATTTGTGTTAGTTATATCGATGACCATGGCATTTTCTTGGGTCAGTAAATATGATTGGTTAGGCTAAATTGGTTTGTTTTGAGATACCGAGCTTTGATCTAATTTTGGGAGGTAATTTGGTTTGCAAGCCACCATACTAGTATGAATTGATTGGTAAGGATATTACACCCTGCAATTAGGTCGTGAAATTTTGAGTATGAGTCCGAATTGATTGAGGTATGACGAAATTAGTATCGTCTTGCCTGCAAATTGTTTAATCAGAATATGCGCCAAGTCTATTGAGTATAAGAGACCACATTTGGAGGTCATTTGTGGTCACTGAGGAGTTTCGGTCATATGAATATTTGATCATTGAGGGTTCTATATAGAACCAAGGAAGCATCAATTAGGTGCTACTGTGAGATGCTCCAGAACCTTTGAGATAAATAAAATGAACCGATAAGGTTATTTGTGGATGATTGAGA
Source organism: Nepenthes mirabilis (assembly GCA_025585075.1). Lineage (NCBI taxonomy): Eukaryota > Viridiplantae > Streptophyta > Magnoliopsida > Caryophyllales > Nepenthaceae > Nepenthes > Nepenthes mirabilis. The sequence goes on along the minus strand of JAODPA010094654.1, from coordinate 3,717 downwards.
ATTGTGCCTACGGTAACTTTCAGAATTAAGATATAGCCATTACGAGTTCCGATAATACCATTGGGTTTGTAGGTTCGTTGGCATTTTGTGGATTTTCTTTATGGATTGGATCTTTCGGCCATACCTAGGCCAGTTTTGCAATGGTCTCATCAATAAATTCATAGAATTATGGGGATGTATGGACTCTATTTGAGGACGGTATTATAGATTAGGAACGTCATTGGCCGTGTACTCAATTGGATAAAATGTGAGTTTGATTAAGTAAAATTTTATGTCAGACATATAGTTCCTTCGATAACTCAAATGTGGTCCCGTAGAGATTGGATCGATGGCTCATTTGGGAAAGACTGCTTTATGTCACAAAAGTATGCGTTTCTCTTGAGTCTAGGTGAATCCGAAGAAATATCCATTATGTGTTCCTCGAGGTTTTGCAACATCAGTGGCCATATGGCTTGGAAGCGATCAGTATCTGTTGGGATGAGATACATGAAGATAGTTTTTGAGGAATGGAGGTTAAATTGTCAACCATGTCTTTGGGGTTGATCCCTGATGGATCCAGTGAATTATAGTAGAATGTGATACTTTTGAGAAAAATCTAGGATTAGGTTTTTTCTTGCATCGTATGTGGGTGGATGCTCTTAAATTAAATGGTAGGTCCATGATCAAAGTTACCCCACCCATGGTTTAGAGTTAGTAATTGAGGTCTCTACCTTAGGAAATTATAGATATTGCTTTTGGAAGATGGATAATGTCAAATGATTCTAAGAATCTGAACATTTGTGTCATAAGGAGGAGACAATCATGCGATAGAGAAAGTGGGTAAATCTGCATTAGAAGTGTAAAAAAGAATCTCAGTGTCCTTTAAAGAAGACAAACATTAGTACCGATGATTTGATATTGGGAGTCCTTAGAATCAAGATGTTTTTGATACTTCATAGGAAAGGTGAAGGGTAAGCCGCAAATAGGTTCCAATATGGAGCAGTACAGTTATGAGATTATGAGAGGAGAAATCCTTGCAGTTTTGCTCGGGGTTATTAGAACGATAAAGACCGTGGCTGTTTGGATAAGAGTATATTAGCTAACGAGGTCTGTCCATTTATTGTAAATTTGGATGATCCAATTGGAATGAATAAGTTGGCTTGTCATTATGCCAATGGGATAATAAGTTGCTAAATGTTTGAGTTTTGAGATTTCGGTGGTAACTTGAGGTGATACCGAAATGTTTGGGTGATTGCTTTAATTGTAATTTGAGGATTTTGGACCTTACCTTAGTGGTGTTAATACCTTTCGGATTTTCCTTATGTTTATAGTTGTTGTTTGGCTTAGGTGTCTGATATGCTTGGGTCTATGGCTGCTGTCCAGCTTAGGTGTCTGATATGCTTTGGGATTTTCTTAGGCTCCAGTCCGGCTTAGGTGTCTAATATGAATCATTAGACAAGTATTGCAAGTTAATTTTAGTAAACAAGTAAATGGTCAATTAGAGTAGCGTAACGGTAGCATATGGCCCTTAGCCTAGAGAATTTAGAATAAGATCGAAGATCTAAGTGGATGATCATTCTCGAGGCTTAAGATGAACTGAAATAGAAGTTCGTCAGTTTGTTCAAGATTTTGAATTAAGTTAACAAAATAGCCAGTAAATTGGGTTGCCTCTGAATCTTGTGGATCATCATGAAGTCTCCCTTGTGTCCATGATTGAGAAAATAAGTATGTGATCGGTTTAAGCCTCGTGGAGATTAGGGATTTGTCTTTGGACCAGGTTGTGACATCAGAATGTATGTAGGAATCTAAAAGGATTTTTTCTCAATTGTTGAATTTTGAGGATCGTTAAATTTTGAGAATGAAATCTTTATAAATGGGGGAGAATATAATATCCCAAATTTTTGTACGATTATTTATTATTTTGAGTAATTTGGGTGGAACAAAAATTATTTCTATGAGGTATATAAGTCTTGTTAAATTCCAAGGATAAATTTTATAAGAGGTAGAGTATTGTGAGGATCGAGTTCCTAGGACATAGCAATCCGGCCTTAATGGGAAATCGGTCTAGGTAGCAAGTTAACTGGTTAGGATAGTTGACCAGATTAGTGAAGTTGACCGGATTGGTTTGCTTAAAGAGTTAACCGGATTGACTTATTGACCGGATTAGGATAGTTGACCGGTTAGGATAGTTGACCAAATTAGAGAAGTTCATCAGATTGGCAAAGTTGATAGGATTGACTTGTTTGAAGAGTTAACTGGATTGACTTGTTGACCGGATTGATATGTTAACCGGTTTGGAGAAGTTGACCGGATTGGCGAAGTTGACCGGATTGATTTGCTTGAAGAGTTAACTAGATTGACTTGTTGACCGGATTAGCTAATTGACCAGATTGACATGTTTACTGGTTTAGATTAGCTTATCAGCAGGATGGGAATAGAGGCCGGAGTAGCCAAAGTCGGAGTAAGTGATCTGCTCCCATTGGCTCCCACTTGCTCCTCTGACTTTTCAAGGTACGAGAATTGAATAAGAAAAAGAAGTACCAAAATAAGTGACCTATCCCTACCTGTTCTCACCTGCCCCGTTGTCTTTAAATATTGAATTTGGGGGTTAAGGGAGAAATTTTGAAAAAAAGAAAAATGGGCACAAAGGAGAAGGAGAGGAAGAATTTTCGGCCTGATTTGAGTAAGGAAAATTCATAGATCGGGATTAGGTAAGTGTACTCTATACTTTATCTTTGGCAGATACTGATTCTTGTCCGATTCTTTCGGATATTATTGTTCTAATACCATTTTTTACTATATTTCTACAGATTGCATATCTTGATAATGGCTTCCCCATATTTTATGAAGAAACTTCATATTTCAGTGCATGTGCTATGTTTTATATGTTAGATTTTGTTCCATAATTCATGTTTGAATATTGCTAGAATTTTCTTTTTATGTTTGAGCTCAATATTGCAGTAAGATTTGGTAAAAGTTCAAGCTTTGGTACGCGGACAAAGCTATCTTGCATATTTGTTTACTATTTGTAAATATCAGTTTGCTTATTTAAAGTCTTTATTCATTTAAAACTTAAGACATAAGCCATAAGACCAAGGAAAACTGTATATGTGAACAGCAAGTGGAAACTCTGCAATTTATTATTTGTTATTTAATATATGGCCATTAGATGAAAGAACTTTGTTTAGAGTTTTCGTCTGAAATACTGTTAAAAAACTAGATTAAGGATATTGGAGTAATAACTCGAGAATTGTCTCTAGGCCACGGGGGAACTTTTGGTGGCATCTTTGAACTATGGCCCTGTGACGGACCAGATTATTCTCCATTGAATAACCTCCATCAATGCCTAAACACATCCTAAAGCCCATAAATTAACCTATGGACTCTACAGAAAATCCGGCAGAGTTTCCTCTGCAACTGGACGAAAACCGAAATACAACCTGCTTAAATATCATTCTATACAAGCACACATCTAATCAAGAGGCTTAACTCAAAGCCTACAACATGCCACACAGGATCACAACACTGCCATATCATCCATGACTCCAATACAGTACTTATATCTACTATACTGGATCTAGAGAAATGCCATCTAATGAAACCAAAATCAAAAACATATATATATAAACGCGGAAGCATAACTAAATCATCATACATGCGGAAGCATAATAAAACCATAAAAACAACAACTATAACGAGCCACGCTCAACACTGAGTGGCTGTCCACAGTCCGATCCA
>JAODPA010094643.1:0-22724 GCA_025585075.1 Nepenthes mirabilis | reverse complement strand
CATATTATTTATTACTATATTAAGTGCATCACTATATAATCCGAGTTAAAATATCAGAGTGTTACACTGTCCGTCCTTACTAGTAGAGAAGTTGAATCAATGTACACGTGGTATATTTATTCGAGCTCCATCAAGTACACAGTGCCTGATCTTGGTGACCTCGTCGCTAGAAGCATCAACCACCACTCCCCCTGCCGTTTTGGCCGAGGAGGTCTCCACTGATGATGAGGTGGAGGAAGAGATGACTTGGGAATATCTTGAAGTCACAGCTGCTTAGGAAGTGCCTCACCCTGAAACTTCAACACCTGTGCTTCTGGACACTTTAGGCGCATTTCCTTCTCCCCCGGGCTTTGGGGTGCCCAACTTCGATCATGCTAGGCCAATGCGATCCTTGTTGGCTTTGGCTGGATCTAGAGTCAAGGATTCTCTCGGTCCCCCTTGTCAGGAGAGTCCCTCTTATCAGGAGGGTCCATTTTTTCTTGAGGTACTACTTCACGGGAGCCCTTCTATGACGAAACGGCTCCCTATCCTCCAAAGACCTTCCATCAATAATAAACAAAACTAATATTCATAAATTTAAATTATTATATTTTGTAGAAATTTTGACAGAGTTTTCTTTATAATTGGATGAAAATAAAAAATGCAACATGTATAAAATAACCTGTACACGCACACAACTATTCAAATACCACAATTCACCCTATAACACAGATACATAGAACCACAAACTACCATATCATCCATGACTCCAATATAATACATCCTATCCACTATTCAGACTCAAAATGAGATGTCATCTATAACCTATACATGTCCAATTCAGAATAGGAGAAGCAACTATATCCATAATGTAAACCTGCAGAAACAAAAATCATTGTTCCATCAAAATAAAAGACATATTATGACTATTATACATATTTAGTATCCATCCACAAGTGACATAATTACATGCAAAACTGTCAAATTTTTTAAAATATTGAAGATAACTCTGAGGCTCCAAAGTCTCCATTGCTAAGCTTTGCCAATTCTTGCTTGTCAGGAATAAGTTCTAGTATTTCATCTGGAGGGGAGGAAAAAACAGAAGAGTGAGCTGAAGCTCAGCAGTATACCATAAAACATGTAAGTGATATACTTTCCTGCAGAACACAATTACAGAAGGTCATAAAAATTGCTAAAGAACAGAAACATATACAAAAATCATGAGAAAAGTATAATTCAATATGAACAGGTCTCGATAATCATAATTCATACTTTTCTATGGAACATATATTCAATAGAACAGAAACCGCAATAATATCAGAAGAACGAAGGTGTCCATGGAAACAAGAAGAAAAAATAATTTTATTTAAACATGTATTAGAATTCATAAAACAGTTCCAAATATTATTTGTACCTCAGAAATTCTAGTTCGATATCCTAAGGTCCCAAATAGTGTAATTGAGGATAGATTGTGTTCAGTCTATACAATCAATGACCGATAGTTCAATAATATTTAATTTCATCTCATTATACGATTCTATAGTTTGATAGTTTGATGATTCGATAGTCCGATGGTTCGATAACTTATTCTCGATTACCACCATAACGTTATAAGGCATGCTTGAGAACTTTATCAGACTGTACAACAGTTCTAGGTCTGTTTTTCTTACTAATTAATTTAATTTAAAACCTTTGCTCAAAAGTCTATAATCAAATTCAATATATTTCAAAGCTAAGTCCAAATCTCACTTAATTACTCTTTCAAATAGTTTCAGGAAACTTCCGTAGTTCAATAACACACTTCCATACAGAGTTTTCGAATACAAGTAGTTCAATAAGCTTTATCAAGGCAACAATTAACATTTAAAATTACCAAAATTCCAAGTTTCCAACACAAATCTCCAAATTTCGTGCTAGGGTTTGAGGTAACATTTTTGGGCATAATTTGAGCATAAAACTTGGCCCAATTTACAAAATCAAAGCCATAATTCGTAAAACATACATATAACATGAACTAAGCCCAAATTCACACCTCAATTTCAAGCTAGGGTCTGCACTACGCTGTCCAGATATGAAACCAAGGCAAAACGTGAGCCAAATCACAAAATCAGAGTTATCAGTCATAATATACATGCATAAACATGAAATCTACTCGAAAAGTCATGAGATTCATACATTATCTATGTCAAATCTTAAGGAACAAGCGATTTAGAGTGTAAACAATGATAGGTAGGCCCATAGCTGGCAGGCCCAAAAAGAAAGCGGTCCAAAAACCAGAAAGGCCCAACGCGCGTTAGACGGTCAATGCGTTAGCGTTGACCACCTAGTGCACAACAAACGGCCAACAACGCTCCTTCAAGAGGGTCAACGCTTCTGTTGACCGAAAGTACAGTAGCAGCAGGCCGTAAGAGACAGTAAACCTAATATGAGCCTGGCCCAATTTGATAGGCGATCTCGTACATGAAAAGCAATGATCTTTCCATGATTACACGCTTTCCTAAAAGTTGATCTTCTCTAAAAAGGTAGCAACGGATTTAGCTCTACGATAGAGTCTAACGGACACAAGAGCATAAAAGGAAAGCAGATAATCTGGAGATCCGTTACACTATTTAGAAGGAAAACGATCCATCAAATCATGTCCACCAACATAGAGAAGGCCGCCCAGTGCCAGGCCAAGGACGGTGGCTCTCCCCACCATCTATATAAACCCAAAGTCTCCACTTTGGAAAGGACACGCTTTTTAACTCACTTTCAAGAAAACATACACTTTGTTTTAAGAGAACACATTTTCTAAGACAAAAGAGACTTTCTGATACAGTCTAAGCTACGAACGCTTACATTGCTTGAGCCAAACTCTCTCTCTCTCTCTGTAAAGCGTTCACCTTCCAATCCCACTTCAAGCCTCCAAATTGTAGAGTCTCCTTCGGCTCTCTGAGAACCATCCCCAAAAGCTTCCACGCTTTTGGGACACAGCTTCCACTCGTTCTCTGTGAACAATGAGCTGGAAATCACTCTCTCAACAGGCCACGGGATCATCTTTGCTTCTACAGGCCAACACTTCCGACAAATTTAATCTCTCTCTCTCTCTTACTTATCAGTTCACCTTCCACTCGAAGGCTTTTTATTGACTTGAGTGTCGAAGTATTTTCGGTGGGATAACCTCCTGCCGACACCTAACCTCTCGTTTTATACAGTGGTGTACAGTATTCAGACTCAGTGAATGGAGCCGAATCAAATCAATCTAGCAAATCTGAATCAATTCGAAGTCAAATCTAGGTACGCATCATTGGCGCCATCTGTGGGAAGCGCTTACAAAAAGTCAACTACATTTTCCAGAAACCCTCTCCGATCAATAGAATGGTGAACACAAGGGTGCAAGCAAGCGAGCCTGCCTGAGACGTAATCTCACCAAACCAAGACCACGCCATCGGCACCATGGTTAACGGGGTAGCCGGTGGAATCTCGACATCCTTTTTCCAAGACCTAGCGGAGCACATGCACAATACAGATATGATGCTCCAAATACTCTGTGCCCGCCAAGAGCAAGCACAACTAGGGGCTGCACCAACGGTGGCCCTAGCACCGGCGTCCAAACGAGGAGGCCAAAGAAAGAAAGTTCCAGCCCAATGGATCGAAAGACTGACCAGTGCTCCCGTGCCCATATCCTCACATGCCCAAAGCCATTTAAGGCGTGAGGAGTGAGAAACCGGCACAACTCCAAATGAAAGTCCCAAACGGAGAAACCCTAGATACTCCGAGTAGAGTCTAGGCCCCAGACTCAGGAGGAAGCCTCCCTGGCCCCGAGATTAGCAAGAGGCAGCAGCCGTCCTGCTGCTGGACCAGTCTAGGAAAGAATGGAGTTGAGAGCATATCTCAACTCCAAGAGATCTGCTAACGCCGCTCCAGTAGACTTAAGGCTGAAGAAGATATGGAACCGCATCTTCAAAAATGACGAATGCATCGCCAACATCGACAGATCTCCCTTCACGACAGAGATCTTAAACCATCCTATAACAGCAAAGTTCAAGATGCCAACCCTTGACTCTTATGATAGGAGTGCGGATCCTGTCGACTATCTCGCCCACTTCTGCACCCATCTAGGTCTACAGGGGCTGGACAACGTAGCCATATGTCATTGCTTCCCCCTTACACTAAATGGGGACGCACGCATCTGGTTCCATCATCTCCCTCCAGACTCGATGCAAAGCTTCCAGGAGCTTGTGGATATTTTCTTATCTCAATACGCCTCCAGATGCAGGAAGGAAAAACAGCCGTGGCATCTGTCGCATATCAAGCAGAAGCATGGAAAGAACCCACGAAGGTTTCTAAATCGCTTCGTGGTAGAAGCCAGGCGTATCCCCTGACTCACGGAGGAAATGAAACTGGGCAGTTTCATTTCGGCACTGGAACACGAGGAGTTCTTTAGACACCTGGCGCATAAGAATCCGCAGACCTTTCGGGAAGCGAAGGCCATCACCAGAGCCTATGCTGCGATTGAGGAGGCCAACAAGGCGAAACGTCCAGATTGGCCTGAACAGCCCCGCTCTTTCTCGCCTGAAGGAAATAGGAAGCACAACAGTGGTGTTTACTCCCACCAAAAGCTCCACAGATCTGGACCACCAGAGCACAAGAACCACAGACCCATCAGTCTGACACCCTTAACCGTTATGTGCTCAAACGTCCTCATGCAAATCCGTGGGGAGAAGTTCCTTAAGTGGCCAAAACAACTTAAGAAGGCGGAGGGAGGAAATCCAGCCAAATACTGTGATTTCCATCAATCTCCTGAGTACTCCACAGAGGACTGCAAGACTCTTCAGAGGGAGATTGAGGAGCTAATCCGAAGGGGCCACCTCACCAGGTTCGTCAAAGGCCCTGGTCAAAGCTCTTGCAATGCGGGCGGAGAAGGATTAAGGGCCTCTCCACCACGGAACTGGGTCACGATAGGAGTGGTCAACATCATCACCACCTGGCCAATCAAGGCTCCGATGGACAACAGGGACCAACAGGCGGGGAGGAAGAAGCAACGCACTGCTGATGACGTCATTAGTTTTAGTGACGATGACTTGGCACATGTAGTTTGCCCCCATGTCGACCCCCTCATTGTATCAGCGATCGTTTTTGATGGTAGCGTCGACTACTAGATGAAACGTGTATTTATTGATAATAAAAATTCACGTGATTTGCTTTACCTCGATGTATTTTTAAAACTTGGTTTGAAAAAGAGTCAACTAAAATCTACAGAAGTCCCATTGTATAGCCTCGACAATGAACCAGTGCCCGTTCAAGGGACGATCAGACTAGAAGTCACCTTGGGAATGTATTCGAGAATGGCAAGTCATATACTCACCTTTTTGGTAGTCGACTTGCCCTTTGTGTACAACGCAATACTAGGTCGGCCATACCTAACAGCATTCGAGGCCATCACTTTAATACCACACCTTAAAATAAAATTTTTGATGCCATATGGTGTGGGCGAAGTACTGGGTGACCAAGTCACTAGGCGGACATATTATATGTCCCAAATCGCTCCTAACAACAGCACCAAAACAATGGGAGAACTTAACCATCGAGATGAGGTAACCTTATAGCAAGCGTAGTTTGGTGAGGCAACCGACTTAGTCCCACTAAATCTGGACGATCCAGAAAGGTGCGTACAAATCGGCGGCTCACTAACCGGCGCACTACGCGAAGAACTGATCTCATTCCTGTGACGGAATGCTGACATCTTCGCATGGACTCCTGCTGACATGCCTAGGATTCTAGATCGGGTAATGGTCCACAAGCTAGGCTTCGACTCGGATTGCAAACCTGTCAGACAAAAACAGAGAAACCACTCAATGGAAAAACTTATCGCCATCCGAGAAAAAGTAAGGAAACTGTTGGAGGCCAGATTCACCAGGGAGGTTCAATACCCTGATTGGCTCTCCAACATCGTATTAGTAAAGAATAGCTATGGGAAGTGGAGAATGTGCGTCGATTTCACCAACATTAACAAGGCTTGCCCAAAAGACAGCTTTCCTTTACCCAGAATCGACCTGCTGGTGGACTCAACATCCAGACATGAACTCTTGAGCTTCATGGATGCCTACTCAGGCTACAACTAGATCCAGATAAGTCCGGAGGATGAAGAGCACACCCCGTTCATAACAAACCAGGGGACCTATTTCTATAAAGTGATGCCCTTTGGACTAAAGAACTCGGGAGCTACCTACCAGCGGCTAGTGAACAGAATGTTTGAAAAACAGATTGGCTACAATATGGAAATCTATGTCGATGACATGCTCGTCAAGAACAGAGTTATGGGCGACCATATCAGCGATCTGGTAGAGTCCTTTGAAGTGCTCCACGAACACCGAATGAAGCTAAGTCTAGCTAAATGTTTTTTCGCAGTGGCCTCCAAAAAATTCCTGGGTTTTATCGTCTCCCAACGAGGGATCGAAGAAAACCAGAGAAGATCAAGGCCCTCACAGACATGGCTCCCCCACGAATCATCAAAGATGTTTAACGACTAATTGGACGATTGGTAGCCTTGTCTTGCTTCCTGGCGAAGTCTGGCAACAAGTATCAGCCGCTCTTCAAGGCGCTGAGGGGGAGGAAATTGAAAGGTTTCCAATTGACGATGGACTGCCAGGCGGTCTTCGATGAGCTGAAGAAATACTTGGCTAACCCCCCACTACTAACGTTGCCCAAGGTCGGTGAAAAGCTGTACCTCTACTTGGCAGTATCAGAGGTGTCCCTCAACTCCGTCCTCGTAAGCCAAGGCACTGATACCCAATTGCCGGTCTACTATATGAGCAAAACATTGACTGGCCTAGTGACGCGCTGCCCGCGCACGGAAAAGCTGGCCTTAGCTCTGATATTTTTCATGTGAAAACTAAGGCCCTACTTTTAGGCGCACTGCACCGTAGTTCTCACTGACCAACCTCTAAAGAGCATACTCCAGAAATCCAATGTTTCTGGATGGTTGGTAAAGTGGGCCATCGAGTTGGGTGAGTTTGACATTGAATTCAGGCCCAGGCCAACCATAAAGGCGTAGGCTCTAGACGACTTTATTGTTAAAACCACGACCCCGATCCTCGAAGAACAGCCCACAAAGAACGCAGAACAGTGCCTGGAGGCTTCAGAATGGGTACTACACGTAGACAAGTCATCCACCAACATAGGCAGTGGAGCGGGGGTGGTCATCACGACTCCTGACAGGTTTGAAGTGAAATACTCCCTTATACTCGGCTTTCTGGCAACCAACAATGTTGCTGAATACGAAACCCTGCTGGTTAGGTTACGATTAGCAAAGGAGTGCTTAGCCAAAAGACTGGCTGTATTTAGCGACTCCAAACTGATCATCAACCGAGTCAATGGGAACTTCGAAGCGAACAACCCACATATGGCCAAATACTTGGCAAGAGCAAGGGAGGTTGTCCGCAACTTCGACAGTTTAACCTTAGTCCATGTTCCCAGAACTAAAAACTATAAGGCCGATCAATTGATGAGAGCAGCAGCGGTAAAAAATCCAAAACAGTACCCGAGGAATATAAGAGAGATCCTGAACGCACCCAGTGTAGAGGGACAGAAGGCGATGCAGGTCTTCGAGACTGAGAACTAGACGACACCCTACCTAAGATATCTAGCGGACAAAATATTACCAGAGGAAGCAGAAGAAGCCAGGCAAATAAAGAGAATGGACGGTCGGTACACAATAATCGATGGGCGGCTGTATCGCTGTGGCTACTTGACTCCGTACCTCCATTGCCTAACCCCAAAAGAGGCTGACTACGTCTTAAGTGAAGTGCACCTTGGGATTTGCGGATCGCACGTAGGCGGCAAGAAGTTTGCATTCAAAATCATACGGTAGGGCCACTTTTGGCCCTCGATGAAGAAGGATGCACTCGAGTTCATCAAAAGGTGAGAAAGCTACTAGCTTCACAGCAACCTTCACCACCAGCCGTCTGCAAAACTGAAATCCCTTTAGGCGCTGTGGCCCTTTGCACAATGGGGGCTTAACATTCTTGGCCTATTTTCCATTGCAACCGGGCAAAGAAAGTTCATTATAGTGGCTATCGACTACTTCACAAGGTGGGTCAAGGTTATCCCACTGGCCAAAATCACTGAGCACAATGCACTTGAGTTTGTCCACCAGGACATCATCAGCAGATATAGCATTCCAGAGGTCATTGTGACTGACAACAGAACCCAATTCTCAGGAAAATGCTTTACCAAGTATTACGCCAACTTGGGGATTAGGTTGGTCCACACTTTGGTGGCACACCCTCAGGCGAATGGACAGGTGGAGGTCACAAACCAAACGCTACTCCACAGGCTCAAGACCAAGCTGGATGATGCAGGGGGCTCATGGGTAGACGAGCTCGCCTCAATCCTTTGGTCTTACCGAATAACTCTAAAGGAATCAACAAGCGAGACGCCCTTCAACCTCTACTACGGAACTGAAGCAGTGCTCCCGGTTGAAATCGGGCTTCTAAGTCTTACGGTAGAATCCTTCGACCCACAGGTTAACTTCCAAAAGATTTGGGAACACCTAGACTTGCTAGAAGAATCCCACGATGCTGCTAGAATATGGACCGCGCCCTACCAGCATTAGGTCGCCTACTACTACAATAAGAAGGTGAAAGCGAGGCAGTTTGATGTTGGAGACTTAGTCATACGGATCATTGAGGCCACAGGAAAGGTGGCCGGCCGAAACAAGCTCTCCCCCAACTGGGAATGGTCCTTTCTGGTCTCCGCCACCCTACGAAACGGGGCATACAAGCTCCAGAATCAGGACGGGAAGTTGGTCCCGCGGACGTGGAACGTGATCCACCTCAAACGCTACTACCAGTAGAGACCTAGGTATGTGACTTGCATTTGTGTGTGCATGATTTGACTAAGTAAAATGAGTGTTTTCTTAGCATGCTGCATGTGCATATATATATATATGTATGGTTTTCATTGTAGGGTCAAATCGACCTAGGCTGCCCCTAAGTCGGGAGGGTCTTCACCCTCTCGTTACTAAACCCTGATCATCCAGGCTGTCTATGAGTGGTCGTAGTTAAGCCCTGGTCATCCAGGCGGCCCATGAGCGGTCTTATCTAAACCCTAGTCATCCAGGCAGCCGGTGAAAGGTCGTATCTAAACCTTGGTCATCCAAGTGGCCCGTTAGCGATTGAAAAAAATCTTAGGGGGCTAACATAGCACACGCGATGACCTCCTTCATGAGGAGATAGCGTGATCAGCCAACGATGGTCGACTGGAGCGAGACACTCCACCAAAGCAGGCCGTCCAAGTTTCACCTGTGCAGCGCCGCCAAGCTTTACTCATGGGCAAGTTCTAAGCCAGCTTAACATACACAACGGCCTAGAAGACAACCTTAACACTCCAAAAACAAAGCTAACAGCCAACTAGCTACTCACTCTACCCAGTTGACCACCAAGAATGCTAAAGAAGCAAAGTACAAAGGCAAAAGCATGTGGCAAACGCAGGGCTACTTGTATTATTGCTGAATCAAGATATACATCATCAAATTAAAAAAGAAAAAAAAAATATATATATATATATACAAATACAATCACGAGAGCTATGTGGGCGGTGGGGGCCTTTGGCTATCACGGGGCTCCCCCACAAGGCTGTCTCTACGCTGTGCCGACCAGTTCGATAAATTAATAAGATCAACGGGAAAGTCGGGATCAATCAGCCACACAATATGCCGGCTGATGCTGACCCCTTCCCACAACCGTGCATGCATCATGCCCTCAACCTCGTGGGGACGGATACGGAGACTCAAATCATTATCCAAGGTCGCCAGCTACCCAACAAGTTGATCGATACGCCCTTTGGCTTGTTCATTTCTTCCTTCAAATAGGCAACCTCAGCCTTCAAACTCATGTTCTCTGCCTCCATGCTTGCCAGAACAGCCTCCAAGGAAGCTGTTTCCTCACGATGCTCAAGCCCCAAAGTCGCCAGCTTAGCTACGAGCCAGGCAACCTCCTTATCCCTGTCAGAGATCGCCAAGTCTCTTTGCCTAAGCACCTTGGCCATTACACTCGCGACTCTATCCGCATGCATAAAAAGTAAAAAATGATTAGAAATGGCAAATCAAAAGGCAAGGCGGGCAACAGAGCTTATACCTCCCAGATTTTCTGTGCCTATATTTCTGGCCTCGCACCCAACTCTGACGCAAATGACGATGAACTAGGAAGGGGGCCCACGTCGACGGGGGCGGCAGCAACCTCAGCCATAAACTCTGCCATGGGATCCTCTGGAGTGCGCTCTCTCCTGGATGGCTCTCCGAAAATGGTAGGAGACTCCAAAACCTACTCCTACTGCTCCTCCAAAATCACCACACCGGGAGAACTAACTGACAGCTCTTGTGGTTCAGGCGCATCAATGGGTGACTCGTGAGTCAGCTCAGATGGCATAGGCTATGCCAGGATCACGCCGCCCCTCAGCTTGGCCTGATAGGCCTCAATGGCCGCCTCTACTTCAACCCTAGATGTGGCACCAACGCCCACAAAACGTCCGGTAGAAACGTAGTTGGGCCCAAAGGACAACGAAGAAGGCGCCACTCAGGCTACCTTCTTTCGCCTTGGGCTGGAAGGACTCACATCAGTAAGGCAGGGACCAATGATGTTTCCTTTCTTCCTCATCTTTCTCTCCAAAACCTTCGACGGTGGAATCCTCAATTTTTGGATAGAAGACAGAGGCCCCCAATTAGCCTTCTTCGCCTCGCGCGAGAGACCAAATGCTCTCTTCAGAAGTCATTCAGGTTCTTCGCTATTAGATCGACCAACCAATCCTTGGAGGCCATTTCCAGAGGCGCCCCCGTGTACACCTCCGGCACTTCGCCCCATTCTGTAGGCAAGGGCCAAGAATCCCCCACGTTAACAAAAAAGAACTGGTCCTTCCAGTTCTTAAGGGAGTTGTAAATGGCGGTGCTAATCTTAATGCTACTACGGGGAGCCAGAGAGATCCACTCCGCTCCCTGGTTGATCTTAAAGACTGCCCTCACCATTGACATCGTCAACAACCTTGAACGTTGACGAAGAAAAATACAGATGGTGCACAAGTACCTGATGGCGTTGGCGTGAAGTTGGGTGATGAAAACCCAGAGTGCTTGGAAGACTGACATCAGTTCATCGGGAACTAGGAGGGGGAGCCCACTCCTCAGATGGGCCTCATAAATGGTCACAAAACCCTTGGGCGGCAGAAAGGCTCGATCGTCCTTTTCTGGAATATGGAGGGCGATCTCTTGTGGAATGTTAAACTCCACATAAAGGACCTTCACGTCAGTTTCTCTTAGAACGGATGCGATGTCTGCAACAGAAGACATGATCAAGTCTAGGGTTTTTGTTTCCTTCTTCAAAGAACGAGACAAGGAAGACGAAGAAGCAAAGATGGCACAAGGAATTCAAAACGGAGCAATCTGGTGGTTTAAAAACCCATGTGGGCCCCACACCGTCTCAAAAGCCTGCACCATCATTACCACCGCGTGTCATTTCCCTAGAAGAAGGCTGTCAAATCGAGTGTGCCGGCTCATTAAATGCTAGGATCTTGAACGTACCACATGAAGACACGTGGCCTGCTTTTCTGACAGGCCGACTAAAGGCCAACGTTTCCTTCCCTGAATTGTCCGGAAGCTTTCCAAGAATGGTCAACGAATCCGGTCAATATGTTGAAAGCTCTTAAGGCACCTCTTCAGACGGGCAACAACTTTGCAAGCAGAAACAAGCATGTCCCATTATAAACATGCTGGAGGCCGGAGTCCTGAAAACCAACATGGGGGGCTAGTGATGGGTAGGCCCATAGCTGGCAGGCCCAATAAGAAAGAGGCCCAAAATCCAGAAAGGCCCAACACGCATTAGACAGTCAATGCGTTTGTGTTGACCGCCCGGTGCACAACAAACGGGCAACAGCGCTCCTTCAAGACGATCAATGCTTCTGTTGACCGGAAATACTGTAGCAACAGGCCGTAAGAGACAGTAAACCTAATACGGGCGAGGCCCAATTTGACAAGCGATCTCATATACGAAAAGTAACAATCCTTTCCATGATTACACGCTTTCCTAAAAGCTAATCTTCTCTAAAAAGGTACACATCAAACAAAAATATGGGGATATTAAGAAATGGTAAAAATGGAAAACGAGGTCCGAGGTACACTTGCTTTAACCCGAGCTACCGTTTTTCTTACTTGGATTGGAGTTGAACAGCCCAAAATTTCATTCCTTTCTTCCTTTCTTCCCCTTTCCCTCTTCTATCCCTCCGTTCTCTGCTAAAAAGGACGGAAAAATGGCGAATCAGAACGCGGACGGCATTTTAAAAGTAGGTCGGGTGCTAGAGCGCGTGGTGAGCGCACCCCCTTTCGAAGCAATCTACTTTTGGCACTCACCGCTAGGCTTGAGCCAGCAGTGAGCGCACTTTATTCTGGATTCTGTGCCTCCTGTTGGGCTCGAGACCATGGCAAGCCCAACTCTACATCTTCCCATACAATGTTCAAATTTTTAATTTTCTAAATTTTCTTTGTCCCACACTTAAGTCTATCAATCTTATTAACTTATTTACTAGAATTTGCTATATTTTGGAAACCTGGGTCGTTACACTCTCCCCCACTTACAGAAATTTCGTCCTTAAAATTTAATGATCCTCGAATTTCATAATCAAGAAACCTTTTTAACGTCTCCAAATCATCTCCAGATTATGGTAGTTATCCTAGAAAACTTTAAATCTCCAAATTGTTCTTAATCTTTACTACATGACACACTCTATGCTCATTTAAATTCATCAAATCCAAAAGCAAACCCAATTCATTAACTATTTTTCCGACTTGGTTCTAAACCTCAAACAACAAAATATTTTACTTCTTTCAAGTAAAACCTCGAGATTAAGCATTTCCTCTGAACATAGGCTCTCCACATTTCCACTATGCACTCTGATGAAATCATCTAACTCTAAATCATCCAATTACCATTTACCATCACAATGAATTCTACCCAATATTCAACTCTTTTATCAAGTTCAATTAAGATTCTAACATGAACCTTGAATCAAAATCAGACTTTCAAGGTAAGGTACTCTACATTCTCCTTATTTTGTTGATATGTCATCAAATTGACATTTTCTTAAGATTCATATTCCCTTCTGAATACCCAAATTATATAGTAACCATGACTGAAATTGACTTTAAGATATCCATATTATGAAAATAATTCTCATAGATCCTCAATTCACCACAAAACTTGAAATCCTAACTATAGCAGTCACAATAAATTCGATACAATTTTAGATTATTACCCAAAATCTCAAGACCTTAACAATTAGCAACCTCACGATTTCAAAACCCTTACATTGAGCAATTTCAGATCTTGTTGGCATACCGAGGAGCTAATTAATTAAACCTAAACATGTCCTCCAAAATCATGATTAGTGGGTTATTCCGATATGAATTCACAGGGGCTTCCCAACTTAGGAATACAACATCCTATTTCCCAAGCATTCGAACTTACTCACAATCTACCTTTCACATTTCTTGCAAAGCACCAAAGGCATATCAAGTCCAAAGATTCCTAACTTCAATCGCCTGTACTAAGTTTGCTTTCTTAATAATATCAGGGCCTATCTTCACAATTCTTAAACAGATTAATCCGCTTTAGTCTCCTAAGGTTACATCTCCGTCATAACATAACTATTTTAATCTTCAAAATTATTAGGTCAAAGTTATCTCTGAGGTAACTCCACAAATTCTCAAATAGAGACTTTCGATATAACTATCAATCTTAACGTTCACCTTTCTTGAAAGATATTTAGATTCACCTATTACAGCTCTTAACTCTTTAGATTCTCAAAACATTAATTTCTCCCAAAGCATTATTTACAAACCCTTAAGGCAAAGACCTCATCACAAAATAATTTCAAACCATAAACTCCTCCCCCATTTTTCTCATGGGTAGTCACCTAAAATAACAAAATCCCACTCTTCCTTAAGAGCATTTCGTAAATCTTACTTCCCAAAGGTCTCATAGTATTATTAACAACACGCGAACAATGATCCTTTAATTCTATACATATTTCGTAGAGATAATGCCGATTCTATCTCATCTCCAAATCACCCATTCCTCTTATCTACTATGTTGACCAAATTAACTGAATATTTCCTCCTTCCAAGAATACACAAACCATCATCTCCTCAATTTGGCATTCAATTACCAGTTATCCACACTCCACAAAATTCACAAAAAGGCACATAGGTACAATTATAGAATAATCAAGAATCATTCAAGATGAGGGGGACACGTTATGCAATTCATGGAGAGATTTAGAAAATACATGACTCCCAAATCAATTAAAATACAAATTAGAATTTCACAAATAAGAAAATACCTCCATCCGCTTTTGGAGGTGTCTTAGGGTCTCGTATTGTCACCACGAATGCTCTAGCCGTAACAGCTGACTTCTTTACTTCCGACCTTTTCGATAACGGACAATCTTTCATTAGGTGATCTAACTTTTCGCAAGTATAGCATGCTCCTATTACTTTATAACAAGGATTTTCCGTGTGCTTCCTCCCATAATATGCACACTCAGCAGCTGATACTTGAGAGATAGTCACCGATAAAACTTCAGTAATGCTCTTCCCTACGTCTACCGTTCTTACTTTCTTAGATGGCCTAGATGGTTATACATTTGGTTCCATACTAACACTCACCCAACTAGCAGCCTTTTTTACAAAGAATTTCAGTGTCTCCACCTCCTTCTCATAAATTAAGGCCCGATCTAAGATATCGGCATATGTCAGGAGCTTTAGAGTCAACAATTATTTTTTAATATCATTCCTCAGTCCTTGTTAAAATTTTTTTACCTTTCTTAATTCATCCTCCACATAATATGATGCAAATTGGGACAGTTCAGTAAATTTTGCCTCATATTCAGTTACAGTCAAATTTTCCTGTCTAAGTTGTATAAACTCTTATTCCTTTCGATCTTGGAGACTGAAAGGGAAGTACTTTTTCATAAATGCTTCTTCAAACATCTCCCAGGTTATCTCATCGTTAGGCACACCTAATGCCCTCTTTTTCATCGCCCACCAACTGTCGACTTTACCCTCCAATTTCTACACCGCGAAAGAAACTTTCTCCTGATCAGTATATCGGATCACCGTAAAAATCTTCTTCATCCTCCTAATCTAAATATCCGCTTCCACCGGATCAGACTTACCCAAGAATCCAGGTGCTCTTTTCGCCGTGAATCGATCATAAGTCATCGGAGCAGGGTTTACAGGAACTAGCTTAGGTGCAGGGACCGAAGCCATATGACGCTGCTCCACAGATTCAACCACATTCATCATCATTTCAAACAAATTCATGTACGTAGCCTCTCCATCGTGGGGAGTACTAGCACTTCTACGATTATTTCTTCTACTCCGTCTACTTGCCATGGTATATCTTATAACTAAAAACACTACAGTGTTAATGAACCTCAAGATATTCGATGATAGGGAGGGCTAAAATTGATCAAAGTATTTCAACAGTAATCCTAAGTTCAGTCCGTAAGGATTTCATTTGATCCTGTCTATTTCTTATCTTATCTAAATCCTAAAACAAATTATAACTTGAATCTGAAACCTAAGTAAATCAACCTAGGCCTAAGATCAATGTCAATCAACTAAATCACTAGGTCCTAATTCAGGTTAATTCTAACTTATACAAGTTAGAACATCTATGACTTCTGAACCTAACCTAATCATTCAAGACCTTTATCTACTTATTCGATCAATCATAATCGTTTCCTAAGTTTCTATATATGATTCAAATCAAATCCTAAGGCATCTCGTTTCTCTGATACCAACTGTGACAGAACAGGTCCCTATCCTTTAAAGACCTTTCGTCAATAACAAACAAAATTAATATTCATAAATTTAAATCATTATATTTTACAGAAATTTTGGCATAATTTTCTTTATAATTGGACGAAAACTAAAAATATAACATGTATAAAATAACCTGTACAAGCACATAATTATTCAAATACCACAATTCATCCTACAACACAGATACACAGAACCACAAACTGTCATATCATCCATAGCTCCAATATAACACATCCTATCCACTATTTAGACTCAAAATGAGATGTCGTCTAAGATTTGTACATGTTCAATTCAGAATAACAGAAACAACTATATCCATAACGTAAACTTGCAGAAGCATAAATCAATGTTCCGTCAAAATAAAAGACATATTATGACCATTATATATAGTCAATATCCATCCATAAGTGACATAATTACATAAAAACTGTCAAATTTTCTAAAATCTTCAAGATAACTCCAAGGCTCCAAAGTCACCCTTGCTAAGCTTTGCCTATTCTTACTCGTTAGGAATTAGTTCTACTATTTCATCTGGAGGGGAGAAAAAAATAGAAAAGTGAGCCGAAGCCCATTAGTATACCATAAAATACGCAAATGACATGCTTTCATATAGAACACAATTGCAAAAGGTCATGAAAATTGCTAAAGAATGAAAATATATACAAAAGTCATGAGAAAAGCATAATTTGATATGGACAGGTCTTGATAATCATAATTCATGCTTTTCTACGGAATATATATTCAATAGAATAGAAACTGCGATAATATCAGAAGAACGAAGGTGTCCATGGAAATAGGAAGAAAACATAATTTCATTTAAACATGTATAAGAATTCATAAAATAGTTTTAAATCTTATTTGTTTCTCAGAAATTCTAGTTTGATATCCTAGGGACCAATCAGTGTAATCGAGGATAGATTGTATTCAATCAATACAATCAAAGGCCAATAGTTCGATAATATTTAATTTCACCTCATTTCACAATTCTATAGTTCGATGATTTGATAGTCTGATGGTTTGATAACTTATTCTCGATTATCACCATAATATTCTAAGGCATGCCGGAGAACCTTATCTGACTGTACAATAATTCTAGTTTCATTTTTCTTACTAATTAATTTAATTTAAAACCTTTGCTCAAAATTCTATAACCAAATTCAACATATTTCAAAGCCAAGTCCAAATCTGATTCAATTACTCTTTTAGACAATTTCAGAAGACTTCCATAATTTGATAACATAGTTCTATGTAGAGTTTTCAGATACAAATCATTCAACAATCTTTATCAAGGCAACAATTAACATTTAAAATCATTAAAATTCAAAATTTTTGACACAAATCTCCATATTTTTGTGCTAGGTTTTAGGTAACATTTTCGGGTGTAATTTGAGCATAAAACTTGGGCCAATTTACAAAATCAAAGACATAATTCATAAAACATACATATAACATGAATTAAACTCAAATTCACACCTCAATTTCAAGCTAGGGTTTGCACTACGTTGTCTGAATACGAAACGACGGCAAAATATGAGCCAAATCGCGACATCGGAGTTATCAGTCACAATATACATGCATAAATACGAAATCTAATCCAAAAGTCATGAGATTCATACATTATCTATGTCAAATCTCAAGGAACAAGCGATTTAGAGTATAAATAATAATATGGAGATAATAAAAAACGGTAAAAATAAAAAATGAGGTCTGAGGTACACCTGCCTTAACCTGAGCTACCATTTTTTTTACTTGGATCGGAGTGGAAAGGTCCAAAATTTCCTTCCTTTCTTTCCCTTTCCCCCTTCTCTCCCTCCGTTCTCTGCTAGAAAGGCCAAAAATGGCCGAAACAGAATGCAGATGGCGTTTTAAAAGTTAGTTGGTCGCTCGAGTGACAACCGAGCATGCAGTGAGCGCACTCCTTTTTGAAGCAATCTACTTTTGGCACTCGCTACTGGGCTCGAGCTAGCGGTGAGTGCACTCTATTCTGAATTATATGCCTCCTATTGGGCTCAAGCCCACAGCGAGTCCAACTCTGCATCTTCCCATACAATGCTCAAATTTTTAATTTTTTAAATTTTATTCGTCCCACACTTAAGTCTATCAATTTTATTAACTTATTTACTAGAATTTGCTATATTTTAGAAACCTGGGTCGTCACACCTTCATTTCATAATCATGTTCTTTCATTGCTGTCTCTGACCGTCTTCTTTTGTTTGGCAACCCCAAAAAGTGCTTCGCTTGGTGGCAGAGGCTATGCACTGGAAGCACGTTGAGATCTCTCTCATGTCCCAACTGCATGCTAATCCTACCGTGCTCAAGGAGATGGAGTGTCAAGGTAATGTTTCCATTACCAAGGCTCTATAGAGGCAGGAGCAAGCCACTTTTCTCAATCGAATGCTGTTTGAATCTGAAGTGAGATCTCAAGAGCTCTCAAAGGAAAATTTTTGGGCTCTGGATCAGATCACCTCACTCGAGGACACACTTCGGAAGACTAAGCAATAACTCACTGACCTCTGGAGTAAGTGTGCCCAACTTGAGGGAGAGCTAAGGATATAGTTCCACCTTAACAAATTTGGCTGAGTGATGGATGATAGGTTCCGAGATGGCATTCGCTTCTACGGGTAGATTGCATTCTTGGTGGCTTCAAACTTTCCTATTGGTTTCCTTGATCTAAGGAATACTAGAGCTCAATGCCGATTTGATTTGGTTAACTTCCTAAAGATAGGAGGAGAGCCTACGCCACGCTCACCGGGGTCTCCCAACCTTAGGATTGTCGTCTCTTTGAGTCTTAGACATAGGTAGCATTTTGTATTTTTTGATGGACTCTCATCGTTATACATGTGAACTCTTCAATAATAATCTAGATTGGTTTAATCATTGTCACTGATATCTTTGAGTTTGTGCTGACTTGTTTTTGTCTAGCATTTGTTTTATTTGCCAACTAAGTATTGTTCCTATTGTCATCGGGTCAAGTTGATTATCTTCGTTTACATGTGATGTTTCCTATGAAAGAACTTCGTAGTAATGGGAGAGACTTTGGATGGCCAACTAGACTTGGTCGTCACAGTTGCCAAGTTTTGGTAGAATCTAGACCATCGCCTGCACTTGATTGATAGTGTTTGTCCTAATAAGAGGGTGTTGTCACACTCGTGTATCGGGTCCCAATTCATCGAAGGTCTTATTTAGTACTTGCCGCTCTTTTGGGTAGGTCCGATATTTGTTCATAAGCTTCCCGGACCGTAGTACTCGGCCATTGTTAACTGATGGTTCTTGTTCCTGTTGAAGAAAGTTGTCGCACGCATGTTAAAAAGTTTTCCAAAGTTTTATAGTGGCCACATTTTTGGACAGGTCTGACTTTAGTCTGCAAGCTCCTCAGGTCGTGGTGTTTTGACCTCATTTGGGCTGCTTAACTATTAGAACCCAGGTTTCGATCTAGCTTTTGAGTGTCAGTTTTCAGGTGAAATATTTCACCCAACTAAAGGGTAGTCTAGGCCTTTGAATTGATGCAATCATACAAGCACTCAAATAATTAACACAATAAATGATGCAAATTTTATTTTATTGAATTAAACATGTTTACATTATCCAAGCAGTTTCCGTGGGATGCACTAGACTTACCTGCTCTCGGTGGCGGTCTACTAGTTGTACTTCTTAAGGTCGGTACGGTTCCATGTCCTTGGACCAGCTTTCCATTCTTGGTGCATAGCTTGTATTCCCCGCTTCAGAGAATCACTGAGACTAGGAATGATCCTTCCCAGTTGGGAGATAATTTGTTCATATTGGTAGTTTCGGTTGTTGTCTCTATACTCTGAAGAACTAGGTCCCCCAACTTGAATTGGCGTGCTTTCGTCTTTTTATTGAAGTACCGAGTGATCCATTACTAACAAGCCGTTATGCGCATCCTTGCTGCATCATGGGATTCTTCAAACAAGTCAAGATGCTCTTTGAATTGTTGGAAGTTATTTAGTAGATCAAAACTTTTGACTCGGAGGTTAGGCAGGCTGATCTCCACCGAGATGATCATTTCAATTCCATAGTATAAACTAAAGGGTATCTCTTGTGTCAGTTTCCTAAGTGTCATCCTGTAGGACCACAACACGAAAGGTAGTCATCCGCCCAGGAGCCCACTGTATCTTCAAGTTTCGTCTTCAACTCGTGTAACAATGTTTGATTTGTAACTTCCACTTGCCCGTTTGCCTGAGGATAGGCGACGAAAGTGTGAACCAATCGGATTCCCAAACTCGTGCAATACTTGGTAAAACGTTTATGAATGGATTGGGTTCCATTGTCGATGACTATGATCTCAAAAATTTTAAATTTGCATATGCTATTCTACCACACGAACTCGGTGGCATTCTACTCGGTGATCATTGCCTGCAAGGTGGCTTCTACCCATTTTGTGAAATAGTTGATTCCGACAATGTCAGACTTCCTCTACTCGGATTCTATGGACAATGGGCCTAGAATGTCGAGCCTCTATTGTGCAAACAGCCAAGGCAACTACAGGGTTTGTAACTCCTTGTGCAGTTGGTGTGGAATGGTACCGTGGACTTGGCAGCTCTCTCACTTCTTCATGAATTTCGTGACATCATTTTTTATTGTCAGTCAATAATAGCCCTGACACATGATTTTGAATGTCAGGTTTTTACCACCAACACGTGATCCATATATTTTGAGGTGCACCTCACTTAGTGCGTAGTCAGCCTCTTCTTACATGTAACACTGCATGTAAGTGACTGAATAACCACATCAGTGTAGTCTATCATCCATGATGGTGTACCAACATGTTGTCTTTTTGATGCGCTTAGCATCATTTATGTTTTTTGATAGCAAGTCTTCAGTGAGGAACCAACTGTATAGAGTCATCCAGGTATCATTGTCTGAGATTTGAAGGACCCCTGGCTCTAGGATTTCAATACCTGGGGTCACAAGAACTTTTCATATGTCTCGGGCGTACTGCTCCAAGCTTCTTAGGAACTTGTTGAGGTATTCTTTCTAGACGATGACCTCAATCTTCTTCTATAGCATCTTGCAGTCCTTGATACTGTAACCCGGAGATCGATAGTAGAAATAATATATAGACTAATGTCCTCCCTCTGTGTTCTTGGATTGCTTAGGCCACTTCAAGAATTTTTCATCTAAGATTTGTATGAGAATGTTTATCTCAATATTGTTCAAACGGGTCAGGTTCATGGTTCTAAACTCCCTTTGAACACCTGACTCCGTCTTAGGATACTTCCTAGGATCTTGGGAGTTGGTGTTGTCTCTATTTCTTTTCTTTTCGTTCATTGATCATCGATGGTAGTGGTCCATGTGCTCTAGTTTCTTTGTTTCGTTGGTCTCCTCGGCGACTATATACACGCGGGCGATGATCTCTACCTCCCAGAAGGTTTGGGGCTCCTTTTGGACCATATGCTTGAAGAAATCGTCCAGCAGTAAAATCACCACAAAGGAGTTTATCTTCACCTCATCAGTGAGCTTGGATATCTTTGAGCCTTGGTGTTGAATCGGGCCAAGAAGTGCTTCAAACGCTTGTTTTGTCGGATGTGTATAAGGTGCTAAGGTTAGTTCTCCTCCTTTCGGTTGGAGGCAAACTATAACAAAAAATTGTTAGCTAGTTTCTAGAATGTTCGAATCGAATTCAACTACAAGCAGTTGAACCAAATCTGAGTGTTTCCCTTGAAGGTCAGAGGGAAGCACAGATACAAAGTCGTATCATCAAGGCACTAAAAGCCCAACAGAGTACAGAAGTAATCCAAATGGTCTATCGGTTTGAAACTTTCATCATAATACTCTAGGGTCAGCATTTTCAACCTGTGAGGGAGTGCTTGCATCCTGGTCTCCATTGTGACTGGTGACCTTCTAAAGTTAGTTGAGTGTCTATCAGTACTTTCTCTAAATAGCTACTACACAATCTTCCTTATTCTTTCCTCCATATGAGAGGAGGACATAATTCTCTTTGTAATGAGGAGGGTCCTTGTGAGGTTCCCAATTCGTGAGTCAATCAGTAAAACAATAAATAACATAATGGATACCTAAATAGGAGTCTTGGAAGAAATTTGGAAGAAAATCTTTGAAAATTATGGTTAAAGTATCGTTGGCGAGCTAACTGCTCGAGCCTCACTCGAGCCATAGAACCAGAATCTGCCCCACTCGATGCATGCTCGCCTCCCGCTCGAGCCATAGAACCAGAAACTAGCCCGCTCGATGCTCGCTCGAAGCCCGCTCGAGCGGCGCTTCCAGAATCTTCTAGCGCACGCCAGCCGCCCTGGCGAATTTTCCCGTAGCCTCCAGAATACCCTGGCGCTCGCTGGCCGCTCGCCAGGGACTCGAGCGGCCCGAGCATTATATATACCCGGTCAGCCTACAATTTCTCACGTCTTTCCATTTCTTACCCACACTTTTCCAGAAGTATTCAGGCCAGGAGAGAGAGAGAGGACGCCAGCCTAGAGAGAGAAAGGGAGAAAATCAAGGTATAAAGTCCGAGTTCGACCGAGAGCCAGTTTTTAAAGTGATAGTACGCGTCGAGGCAAGTATTTTCATACTCACTATTTATTTTTTTATGCTTTTTATTCGTTCTTCATCGAGTATTATTGTCCCAATGCCCACACAAAATATAAATAGTCTGTAACTCATGCCTGACCACGAAATCTATGACTTATTGACTAAATAGAGCTCCAAATTGAACGATTTGGTACCACCAAACCCTAATCTCATGTCCGATCTGAGTTTACTGTATTCTCTTCTCCAAATAATGTTAATTTGATTTCAAAGTCTGAATCGCCACGTCCCAAAGGTGTATAATGTAAGTTTAATGTTATAAATTTGTACACTAATTGTATCGAAACGGGCTCCGGAAATGGTAAGAAATCTAAATTCCTCTCATGAATTATGA
>JAODPA010094632.1:0-22725 GCA_025585075.1 Nepenthes mirabilis | reverse complement strand
GGAAAAGGGAAGGAAAAGAAAATGGAAGGAAAGAGAGAAGGAAGAGAGAGAGAGCTCGGCCGACGAAGAAGGAAAGAGGAGGGAGAGAGAGGAAAGGCAGTCGGGCGACGAAGAAGGAAAGAGGGGTGCGGCGCGCTTGTGAAACCCTAGCTCACGCCTCCACTATTTAAGGAGGGCAGTAGGGTTGAGGAAGGGGGCCGAAGCAGAGCAAAGTCACTGAAGCCGTTGCCATTGCCGATTGCTGCGGTTGAAGCCATCGCCGTTGCCGATCGCTGCGGTTGAAGCCGTTGCCGTTGCCGTCATCAGTTGTGCCGCCGTCGCCGCAAATCCTCGTTGCTGTTAATCCCTTGCCATCGCAAACCCTAACCATCTCTGTTCAACAGGCAAGTGAAATTCTTCATTTTCTTGCAAGTAATATCTTCCACTCTCCTTGTTAATAGTACCGTTCATGCTCGCATGCCGCGATTTCATGGGATTCGGCCGAAATATTGGTTGATGTGAAAATGGGGCAAAACAAAGTTACACCTCTGATTGGGGTAAGAGCCCAAATTTTAAGCATTTTGCGTTTATCTGGAGCATGATAATTTATATAATAGAGCCACGAAAAATCTTTAATTTACCTGTTATACTTGAGAGTTGGATTTCTTTTTTGGTTTCGATGTATTTCAAGGACAAAAAGAAAATAGAGCACCGCACCCTGTGTGTGGCCATTGAAAATGAAGAAGGAAGAGCAGCGACTGGCGATGCACAGCCATGCCATTGAAATATTATGGAAGATGAAATAAATCACGAATTGGGAAGAAGAACCATGTAGATGCTTCAGTCTGTTTTAGTTAATAAATTTCTAATGTCACGTAATAATAGTGCTTGCTTGGTGGGGGATTCAAGATCTGATTTTTATGTTCTTCCATGCGTATATATACCGGCTTATAGTGAGCAAGCAATCCTCCTAGTTATTGCCAGTAAAACGTCCCTCTTGCAAAGTAAATTCTTTTTTCTGTAAATGAATCCCTCCTTTCAAATTATTGTTGTTAATCTGCAATAAAATGGTAAAAGAAAAGGAATTGGGTAAAAACAGAGCTTCGTGCTCTGTTGGTTGGCTGTCGGCGCTGTGCACGGTGCGTGTGTGTTCAGTGCGCGGTGCGTGGGTGTGAGTATGTGGACGACAGTATGTATAATGGCAGTATGTGTACTATTACATACGAACGACCATAAGTATGTGTATACGGGTAATCGTGTATAAACTAATACTTATAATTTATATGCCGGCAATACATATTATGTATCTAATGGGTGTATGTATTTATTTGTGTATTTATATGCCAGGAGTATATATATTTATATGTGTAGCGTGCTGGATGATTTGAACAGTGGTGTGTGTACGCGCGTGTCTATATATATGTGCGCGCGCGCTGATAATATATGTTTATGTTGTGTGTATGGCTAAGTTGAGGAGATCGTATGAAAACACTAATGTATCGGGTAAAATGGGAAGCTACGAAACCTTAGTGTAGTCTGCACTTTTTCGATATTGAATCCATATGCCGGGGGTTGAGGTCGTTTGAATGGATACTTATAATCCTGTGAACCGATTGTGGGATATCAGTGGAGATCGTGCTGAGGTGGTGCTGGGTTTGACTTGATAATGATATGAATATTCTGTAGATCAGAGGATCACAGAATACGTGAAGGCTATTCGATGGGATAACGAGAGTGTTGATTCGGTACTTGTACACTACGGCTGGCAAGTATTATGAGACCATAGGGTCATTTGTCAAACTTGCGAGCACCAGAACCTTGAGGATTACCGGCCGTGCGTCGGGTGTATGGATAGAAGGTTCACAGTGATGTATAAGGTCTAAGGAGACTTTCGTGATATCTTGTATAATTGGGACCTCATTTGTGAAGGGTTCGATGAAACCTATGCCGTGATTGTTATTCGGATTTGGTGGAATCCTTATTGATTGTTATTGTGATTATGCTGGTCGTTCTCGCTGACATATGGACCGGAAAAATCCCCGATCATCGTTGATGTCGGATTCCTGGGGATTACCATTGTCTATTGGCACGCTTGAAATAATATTAATTGGTTACATGATGATTCCTGTATCTCATTAATGAAACCCGATAAATGATTCTTCACGTTAATCTTAGTGGTGTGCGTATATTTTATTGGCACTCTATGGATAAGTAAAGGAAAGTGTATGAAGACTCTACGGTAACCGGGCGTATGGGAGTTTGTGGGACTGTAGAGTAGTCTATACTTTTCCAATACTGATTCCATTCCGGAGGATTGAGGTCGTTGATATTGAGAAGGGATGCTTATAACCTAGTGACCATCGTAGAGAATGATATCTAGGATATCATTGGCGAGGGGTATCAGAGATGGTATGAGCATGCTATGGGTACAGTTTCTGAGAGGATTGTAAGGGTAGTGGGGATACCATAGATGACCTCGTTGTATTACCCAACCGTTGGGAGCGTAAATACACGGCATTTGGTTCACTATGGTAGAATAAGGTCCAGGGAGATTCTTATTATCTCGTATAGTGGTGACCTCATATTGAGCTGATATTCAGATTCTTGTTATCTCGTACAGTTAGTCGAGAGGGATGCTTATAACCTAGGGACCATCGTAGATGATGATATCTGGGATATCATTGGCGAGGGGTATCGGAGATAGTATGAGCATGTTACGGGTACAGCCTCTGGGAGGACTGTAGGGGTAGTGGGGATACCAGATAACCTCGTGGTACTCACCCAGCCGTCGGGGGCGTAAATACGCGGCTTTTGGTCCACTACGATAGAATAAGGTCCCTGGAGACTGCTGTCGTTCATACAATTGTGACATCGTATTGATCAGATGATCGGATTCGACGGAATCCATGTTGCTTCCTTAATATTTAGCCGTTCACGTGGCCTTCGGGTTGTGGATACGACATGTTATTGAGTCTTGGACAGTGGTTGATCTATTACCTACGATTATTGATTTTTATTTATTATTTTATTGTCCGAGATGCTTAATTGTACTCATCTATTGTTGATTATATTTACTTGCTGGGCATTCGGTTCACTATTGTATTTTATTGACTCCAAATTAGACAAGTCGACACCATGATAGAAGAGATCGCGTGAGTAGACTCCAGGCAGAGGTGACCTCAGAGATTGAGACTTTTCAATCAGAAATTTAAGATCTTGGTAGTATAGTTACTATTTAAAATTTATTAGATTTCTCTAAGGATTGATATATTTGACATTAAGGTCATTTATTGAAATTATTTGTCATTATTATAGATATTTATGTGATGATGCATTTATGATGAATATGGATTGTGTTTTAAGTGATATTATAGAATTCATTAAAGTTGTTTGGTGACGCGTAATTGATGATTTTGAGATGATCCGAGATTTTCACCGTGACGGTTCGGGTTGGATTTGGGGATCCGAGCTCGGGTCGTTACATTATAAATTTTCCTACAAATTTAATAAGCATGTTTCACACAATTAAATATGCAATATATTTTTATCATCTACATATACATAATACTTTAAAACTCAAAATTATAAAGTATAAACATTTAGAAATTATTTTTGTACCTCTAAACATGGCGAGAATTTTAAGATAATACACATAATTATGACTTTTTTTTTATAAGTAAGTAAAATAGAATTAAATTAAAAGAAAGTACAAAACTATATTCTAATTCCAAGTGTTTTGCCAACTTAGATGAAGAACACAGACATTAAGGTATACCCCGAGCACCACTTTGAAATATTCTATGATATCAAAAGAAAACATACAAAAGGAAATCGGCCAAAAACCACCATCCAAACCGGCCACAAGCCTTCAACCCAACCGGTTGAAAGACTCAGCACTGCATTTACAAACTAGCTATCACAACATAGTTGTAAACCGGGCAAACAGCCATCCCAGCCAGTAGCAGCATACCGGGCAATTTCGGCATTTTTAGTATTTCGTTGCATACTGGCAACTAACCAATCGGGGCAAAATGCATACCAACATTTTGACAAATCAGCAATAGGAGCATTCCGGCAAATCATAGCACAACAGGCCCTCCAAACAGCCA
This sequence comes from Nepenthes mirabilis, assembly GCA_025585075.1. Lineage (NCBI taxonomy): Eukaryota > Viridiplantae > Streptophyta > Magnoliopsida > Caryophyllales > Nepenthaceae > Nepenthes > Nepenthes mirabilis. Next base: position 18,637 of record JAODPA010094632.1, on the reverse strand, counting down.
AACTCTATACTGGCCAGATAACACACAACATACCGGTCACGAAACTCATCCAACTGGGGCAAATGGGCCACGTCAACATGACACCAAACCGGCTGCAACAACGATCCTCAGGCAATTCTTTCATTGAAGACCAGTCTTCCAGAACCGTCATCTATTCCACCCAATACAGGCAAACTACCTTCTAACCAGGACATCCATTCCATCCCAACATCTTCTTCCATTTGCCTACCATCTGGAAACCAATTGACCCAATCGGCCTAATCAATCAAATGAAAATCAGTCCGCCCATACTGGGATCGTGGGGGAGGAGGAGCCGAAATGTTTTCCACTTGGCTGGTCAGCATTTTGACCGGCACAATAGGCCTTTTTTTTTTCTTCATTCATTTTGCTGATCAATGTGTTGACCGGCCAAAAAACCATCCCGCCATTTCTTAATACCAGGCAAACGCAAACAAGGCAAATCTACAGGCCAGCTAATGATCCCAGCCTTTGCAGTAAACTTGTAAAAACCACAATCCGGCAAATGATCTTTGTCGGGAATAAATCAGCAAACCATAACAGTTAGCAAAAGTATTCCGGTAAAAACACACCAACCGGTAATCCTCGACCATACTAATTCAGGGAACCTACGACCGGCTAATGCTTTTGCCAGAGGAATTCTGAGAGCGCTTGGATTTTCAGTGTCTCTTGGACTTAGCTGGCTTCCGGGTTCCATCTTACTCTGGAGGAGGTGTAGAAACCTGATGCGCCCCTTCCTGAGCCTGATTGGAATGCACACGCCAATCGGACCGCTGCTGTGAGCAACTGGAGGAGACAGGAGTTCCAAGAAGGCTCACTACGTTGGCAGATTCATCACCTATCTGGAGCTCTGCCACTAAGCCTCTTAAATGGCTAAAGTTGGAATTTGGGAATTCAGTCTCCGTATTCAGCAAAGCATCCAGAAGGCCAACGACTGCCTTTTTCCAAGTAGGAGGTAAGGATTCAATATATATTGGAGTAGTCGTGGAAATCACCAAGAACCTTATAGCTTCAAATAATGCACCTAGAAGCCTGTCCTGATCCACCAAAGTCAGAGGAGAAGAAGACTTGAACTCATCCCTTGCCTCATCAGTTTCAGCAAGTAAAGATTTTTCCATGAAATCATGCACAGTTTGCCTTTCTTCAGAAGTTAATGAATCGAGATATATCTGGGTAGCATTAGCCTCCAGCAATATCTTGAGGGCATTAAGCATTGGGTCGTAAAAATAGTCCTCATCTTCCACTACTTCCTCTAACTGAACGAGTACTTACAAGAAAGTTTGGTGATGGAATTGGGTGTTAAAACTAATTTAGCATCAAGCACTACACTCAAGGATCAATTCTCAAGTACCCCTTCAACCAGAGGTGAAGCATGCAGAGGTTTGCCAAGAGCAACTCTATCATTGTGAGTATCTAACTGTTGATCAACTCCTGGAGGCTGAATGGAATCATTGCATCCAGAAGTGATTGTTAAACAATCAAGGTCATGGTCCTCAGTCACCTTCCCATCTGCTACAGAGTCTTGAAAAGAGATGGAGGCAGGCAGGTTAGGAGCAGCTGCATTGGGAGCATCAGGAACAGAATGTTCCTTGTTGGTCTTGGGCTGATCGGGAGAGGGCTTTGAATCCGACAAGCTTCGATCGGTAGGCCTGAACAGCTTCGCAGGTTTACCTTTTGGTTCTATCATCCCCTTCCTATTACAATGGCTGCCGCGAGCAGGCTTCCATTGGTACTCAATATTAATCACAAAGTAAAAAAGATCGAGATGCTCAGATGAGCGCACTGACTTAACTTTTACATGATCAGGCAAAGGGGTATCAATTCCTACTTCCACACAAACACGGGCAAAGCCCAACCTTTCCATCTTCTCAGAAATAGGGTCCAGAAATAAAGGCTTTCCTACAACACTCGCAATCCAGCTCAATCCCAGAGGTGACTAGAGTTCCATTGGCACGTGAGACAAGGTGATCCAGATGAGAAAGGATTTGTGCTCCTCTTTAGTCAATAGCATACCCAGTTTCTAAATCTTGAGAAACAAGGGGTGTCTAGCAAAAGTCTAAGGACCACCCGCAAGACATTTCTCTAGCTGATTACAAGAAGAAAAACGAAAGAAAAAGAAACCCTGGTCATTACCAGCCACATGTTGTAGCCCAAATCAAGCCCAGAGTTTCCTAGCGATGTGGCTGACAGCTTTATAATGCAGGGGGGTTGCCAGAGAAATACCCAACCAATGTGCCACCTCAGATTTCCTCCCCTTGCTTGATAACTTCAAACGGGGGAGTCAACACCTCCCCATATCCTAATTTAGGAGGAAAATATTTCTAGGAGGACTTACTATCTCTGGTTTTCTGCTCGACCACCGAAGACCACAAAGCACGAGGGGAATTGGCTACAACAATAATTAGAGGGTTTGAATCAGACGCCCTCGATAAAGATGTGATTGCAAAGGCGGCAATATCATCAGAAATAGGAACCGTCTTAGTGCAGGGAAGGATCACCGCCTGTGAAGAACAGACCCCTGACATCCTACGAGGGGTGACATCAGAAAACTCATCCACATGGGGGTTGATTGCCTTCAGCGACTGAGCTTGAAGCCCATCTGCTACAACACCAGACAGCACAGGGGAGGACACAGTATTCACCGACGGATGTCCATAGCCCATTTCTGGCCGCTTCGTGCTTCCAAGGAAAGAAGCATCAGGGATAGGAGACCGCATTGGGGCCATTTGCTGCAAGGGAGGGAACGAACTAGAGGAATGGTCCATCGTAGCCATTGAACCCACTTCCAAAGAATTAGAATCAGAAGGAAGGGAGGTGGGGACAAGAGGGAAGGAGCAAACAAAGCCCCCAGGGAGCCGGTCTTGCCGGCAAACGGTGATAATCGATCGGGGATCGCCTTCGCAAATTTTGAAATTTGAAAAGAAGAAAGAAGGGAGAGTTTCTCTCACAGAGCTTAGCTAACTTATACACATAATACACATAATTATGACATAGGTAATTAAATAGAAGTTCTTAATAAATTTCGCTGTAAAATCATGGTAGACCGATAAATATGCATATTTTCATGTTTTTATTTCAAAATATTAGTTTAGAAGAGTATTAGAATAATAATACTCAAAAAGAATAAAAATAAATCATAATAAAGGAAAGAGAGAGTTAAAGGTACTCTTTCCTTTACCTAATATACTGAAATTTTTAATCCGAACATCCTGAATTAAGCTACCCAGAACCTTTCTCCTTTTTCTCTCTCTTCTTCTCTCTCTTTCGGCCTTTATCTCTCTATTTTCTCTCTCCTCAAATTGTTCCATCATTTGAAAATGTAGTGGAATTGATCCCCAGTCAACTTTTATAACAGACCCATGCTCAAGTACGGGTCGAGCACGAGGTAGGCGTCGAGCTACTGGAATTTGCACCTGTTGGGGCACTCGGGCACGCAGCAAGCATGCTCAGAGGGCACAAGGCAAGCATTGCAGCGTCAGTCTGAGGTCGGTGAACAACTTGTCCAGTTTGTAATTTTTTTCTTTTTGACCTTATTTTCTGCGTCTTTTGACCTCAATTTTAAATATATTAACTTAGATAATCATGATTAATATAAGTTAACACTCGGTCTTTATAATTCTCCCCTCATTATAAAATTGTCTTCAAAATTTGAATAAAAGTTACATACCTCAATGAAGAAAATGATGAGGGTACTTTTTCCAAATTTCATCATCTTGTTCCCATGTGTCCTCTTCTTGCGAATGATTTCTCCTTAAAATTTTAACCAACGGAATGGTTTTTGTCTGGAGTACTTGATCTTTACAACGTAAAATCTGCACTGGTTCCTCAATATATATTAAATCTTCATCGATATCTAAAGGCCCATAATCAATAATGTGGGTTGGATCGTAAACATATTTTCAGAGTATTGACACGTAAAAAACATTATGCACTTCTTCCAAATGTAGTAGTAATGCCAACTAGTAGGCTACTTTGCCAACTATCTCAAAAATTTCAAATGGGCCAATAAATTTCGGTTTTAATTTTTCCCTTACCCCAAATCTGATTATTCCCTTAGAGGGTGATACTTTTAGGAAAACATAGTCCCTAATCTCAAATTTCAACTCCTCTTTTCTTCGATCTGCATAACTTTTATATCTAACTTGAGCCACTTTTAACTTTTCATGGATTACCTTAATCTTATTAGATGTTTCCCTAATAAAATTCAGTCCCATAAGCCTTCGATCGCCCGTCTCTTTTCAATGAATCGAGGAACGACATTTTCTACCGTACAGTGCCTCAAAAGGGGCCATTCCAATACTTATATGGTAACTATTATTATAGAAAAATTTTGCCAATGTTAAATGGTTATCCAAATTACCTTTCATTTCCAAACCAGGACCCTTAATATTTCCTCCAAAATCTAGATGGTCCTCTCCGATTGCCCATCCGTGTGTAGGTGATAAGTCGTGCTAAATTTCAAGTCCATCCCCAATTCACAGTGTAAGCTTTCTTAAAATTTTAAAATGAATCTCGAATCTCGGTCTAACATAATTGATGTTGAGATCCCATCCAATCTAACTATCTCATTAATATATATTCAGGCTAATTGATCTCCTGAGTATGTCACCTGTATGGCTAGAAAATGTACCGATTTCGTTAGTTGATCAATGATTACTCAAATTGCACATGATTCTTCGGAGTTCTCGGTAATTCCATCACGAAATCCAGTGTCATATCTTCCCATTTCCAACTTGGAATAGGAAATGGTTGCAACAAGTCGGGTGGTTTCTCGCATTTGGTTTTTAGCTGTTGCCAAATCAAATATTTTTCTACAAAAGCCAATAGTTTCCTTCTCATATTCCTCTACCAGAGTATTTTCTTTAAATTATGATAGATTTTATTAATTCTCGGGTGAATAGTATATTTTGACCAGTGAGCATCATTCATTATTTCCTCGTTTAACTCTCCAATATTTGACATATATATCTGGTCTCGAAATCTTAGGACTCCATCGACACGAATATTAAAATCAACTCTAGAGTCCCAATTTAGATCTCCCGCAATATCAGCTAAAAATAGATAATTCATCTGATATTTCTTAATCTTCTTTAAGATCTCCGTTTGAATTTAAAAATATGACAAAATTATCCAATCACCTTGAGTATATCTCCTGATATCGCATTGTTTCATCCATTTAAGTATATCCATTTCCTTAATTCTCAAATTTTTCACAAAACCTATTTGACGGCTCAAAGTATTTGCCACCACGTTGTCATTTCTTGGCTGACACTAAATTTCATAGTTATAGTCTTTCAAGATATCCAACCATATATTTTACCTCATATTCAACTCTTTTTGAGAGAATAAGTATTTCAAACTTTTGTGGTATGAATACACTAGGAATTTTTCGCTGTATAAATAGTGTCTCCAAATTTTTAAAGTAAAAATTACTACTGCTAACTCTGAATCACGAGTCAGGTAGTTCTTTTCATGGACCTTTAATTGCTTTGATCCATACGCTATTACCTTTCCATGCTATATTAGAACACAGCCCAATCATGTCCTGAAAATGTCACCGTAAATAACAAATTCACTAGATCCTTTAGGAATTGTCAAGATTGGAGCAATAGTCAATCGGCTCTTTAATTCTTGAAAACTCTATTCACATTTTTCTATTCAAACAAATTTAACTTTCTTCTTCGTCAATTGAGTTAGTAGTATAACAATTCTTGAAAAATTTTTCACTAATCTCTAATAATATCATGTCATCCTAAGGAAACTTCGAATTTCAGTTATCGTAGTAGGTCGACTCCAATTAACAGTAGCCTCGATCTTTTTGGAATCCATAGAGATATCTCCCTTCGATATGATATGCCCCAAGAATGCTACCTCCTCAAGTGAAAATTCATACTTCATGAATTTAGCATGCAATTTTTGTTCTGAGAATGTTTGAAACATAATTCTCAAATGTGTCTTGTGCTCATCGTAACTTATAGAGTAAATCAATATATCATTAATATATACTACAACAAATTGATCCAAATAGGATCGAAACACCCTATTCATCAAATTCGTAAAAGCGGCAAGGGCATTGGTCTTTCCAAATGGCATAACTGAAAATTCGTGGTACCCATACCTCATTTGGAATGTGGTTTTCGCCATATCCTCCTTCTTAATCCTCAATTGGTAATATGCCGAACGAAAGTCAATCTTAGAAAATACCTGGGTCCTTTACAATTGATCAAATAAGTTATCAATCCTAGGCAATGGGTACTTATTCATGACTATGATCTTATTCAGTTCTCGGTAGTCAATACACAACCTCAATAATCTATATTTCTTCTTTACGAATAACACCGGGGCACCCCAAGGAGAAACACTTGATTAGATAAATTTTTTCTTCAAAAGTTTCTACAACTGCTAATTCAATTCTTTCAACTCTTTCGGTGTTAGTCTATATGATGTTTTTAATATTGGGGCTGATCTGGGAATAACTTCAATTTCAAATTTGATCTCCCACTGTGATGGTAAGTTAGGAAAATCTTCAAAAAAAAATAAAACATCTTCAAATTTACTAACCATTGAAATAATCCTTCACCAGTACATCATGACTCCTAATTGTGCTGGCATAAGCTAAGTAGGCTTGGCATCCATTTTCTATCAAATGTCGAGCATGTAAAGCCAAAATAAAATAAGGTAACTCCTTCCACAATGCACCTTGAAAATGAAACGGTTCACTTCCCAGAACGGTGAAATGAACTCATTTATGGAAACAATTGACATTGACATGATAACTTGCTCACTTGTCCATGCCCAATATCACATTAAAGTCGTACATCTCTAACAAAATCAAATCCACACCCAGTTGCAATTCATTAACCCAAACTTCACATCTCGGATATATAATATCCGTAACCATAGATGATCCCACTGGTATTGACACAACTAACACATGCTCTAGAATTCGCAGGAGATATAACAAATGACATACAAATCTTGGGGACACAAAGGAATAAGTTGAACTAGAATCCAAGAGTACATGAGTAGGAGTATTAAAAATACTAAGGGTACATTTTACAACGTTTGGTGCTGCCTCTGCATCCTATACTATGATAGCAAAAACTTTGCTTGAAATATTGGGCTTCATTGCCAATAGTCTCTTTGGTCTAGGAAAATCCTTGATTCTATGATCATGTTTTTTTTTTTTGTAAGTAATTAAATTATATTAAAAAGAAAAGAATAGAAAATACAACACCTATGTTCTATTAAAAGTATTTTCAACTTAGAGATAAAACACAGTAGCAGGGCAGCCCCGATGCACCATGACACAAGTCATGAAAACAGAAAAATAAAAATACAATCAAAACATCATAGAGTAATGTCTCCTACTTAGTCATCTAAACATCAGATCGACAGCATACGCCAAACACAAACCAGAAGGATGAAACCATTCATGCAACGGTAGGAGATCGGTCACCACACAGACCAGCAAGCATAGCACACAAATCAGCAAGATCATCCGAGTAGGAGGAAGTAGCCGACCGTGCGTCGGCAGGATAACATACTAGTTAATGTAGAGAAGCCACACCTGTAGACTAAAGCATCTAAAATTCTATGATCATGTTGTCTGCAGTTAAAAATAAGTTCCCAAAACTTTATAGCATGGCTTTCCTCCATTCCAGTTTCCACATTGCAGACACACTGCTGTTGCCACTACTGTAGCTGCTGAACTCGGTACAGCTTGCAATGCTGCCCTTCTCTTTCCTTTCTCCTCCACTCTTGCCTTTTTTTAAGGTGCTTCTAATGTTGAACTTTGACTCGAAATTGGGCCGCCACGACTTTCCAGTTTTCTTCCAAAGAATTGCTCCCTTTCGAACTCTTTCTCAAATATAAGATCCCAATCTAAAACATTCCCATAAGTCCAAAGATTCAAAGTCATGAGCTGCCTTCTGATCTCGTCCCACTGCCGTGACTGAAATTTTCTCGCTTTTCTTCCTTCATCTTGGACAATATGTGGTACATAGCAAGACAATTTTGTAAACTTGGCATCATATTCAACCACCGACCAGTTTCCTTGCCTCAACCGAGCAAACTTATCTTCCTTCTATTTCTACAAGCTTACTGGAAAATATTTATTCAAAAATACTTCTTTAAACATCTCCCAAGAAATGTCATCTTTTGCCACCCCTATGACTCTTTTTTGCATAAACCACCAATGGTTAGCTTTCCCTTCCAATTTATAAGATACAAATGTCACTTTACCCTCTTCTGGACAACGGATCACCGTGAAGATCTTTTTAATCCTTTTGATCCAAGTTTCTACCTTCGTTGGATTTGGATCTCCCACAAACTCTGATGCTTGCTCGTTTATTAATCTACCATAAGCAATTGTTCCTAGATTTGCCAGGAATGGAACTAAGATTGGCTATGGATTTCGCCACTCTTGTATCATTCTTTCTATAATATTCGTCATTCTTCCCATAACGTTCAAATATTCTTCCTCCCGATCTAGTCGAGAGTTAAATTCAATACCTTTTCCTTTGCTTGCCATTCCTTCAATCTTGTTACTAAAAATATTAGCATTCAGGTAAGATTATCATTAAATAACCTAAATCCTCAACTTGAAGTTACTAAAATTTGGACATCAAGTTCAACTCAATCAAATTTAGCCTCAACCAAGAATCAATCAACCTAAATCCTAAGGCATCTTCTTTAACCATTTAAGTCATCTTTCTTAACCATTCTCTGATACCACTTGTAACAAACCACGTTTTTAAACTCGTCATTGCTCATAATAATAACTTATTGTCTTAATATTATCACTTTTACTATTAAATAAATCATTAACCTATTGGACGTAAGCTTAACTTGCCAATATTACAATTGACTGTACATAAATAATAACACAAAATACACATAATTCAAATATGTTGTCATCTCATTTATGACTTTGATGCCAATCCAAATAATATGATGTCAGTCTTTTATTAAAAAAAATACTTGTCAAATCAATCATATACTAATTTACGGAAGCAAATAAAATTCATAAAATTTCCCATCAGAAATTAAAATCATTACTGAAATACATTGTTCATTGTATATATCAGCGCCATATATAATTAACATACAGTTAATACTGAACAATACAATCCGAAGCATCAAAGTTGTTCAAAAGACCACATCAATTTCATCATTGTTTACACTGAAATCAACTTAAACTAACAATTAATAAAGTACATACTATCCAAAATCATTAGGTTAGCAAAAATAACAACTTTAGAGACCTAAACTAAGTCCTTCCGTCTTCACCCCTACTCAATAAGTAAGAACTCGTGGGAATCATATGAAGGGTTAGTAAAATAATAAAGAATGGGTTAAATACTCAATAAAGCACTATACATAACAAAGAACATGCACATATATACTTAATTTTAAAATTATATCGTAGGAGGTAGGAATCATTTAGGACGAAATAATATAAATATGAATACAACCTCATGCTTTCTTATCCTATTCTTTTTTTTTTTTTACAATAGCTATCAAAATTTGTTTCTTATTCATCTTTATCAATATCTGTCAAAATATATTAAAAATTTACTTATTTTTAGGGATCAGCGCCAGTAGGCCTTATCAACTAAAGGAACGATCGATCGAAACCCGAATTGTATTTATTCTTACACAATCAAAATCCTTTACGCTCCTATTCAAGACCCGAAGGTGGGCCTTCTACAGATAACTCTATTGATGTGGTCAAACGCCGCTTCTTAACCTCACGGATAATAGGATGAGATGATGATCTTCCACCGTAATATATTAAAATATGTCAAAATATATAACCTATTGAATCATAATCATTGAACCAGTTTCTGTACGTTCTTTACTTAAGAAAAATTCTACACTTTGCTTCTTAATCTTAGTTCTCACGCTTTTGGAGAACAGTTAATACTTTTCTCATCAAAACAGAATTACAGAGTTCCCTTCTTCCTTTCTATAATGTCAGATACAATTTTACCATATCAAGTTCATAAATATGAAATTTTGACAAAAATATATTTAACAGAAATTTATAATTTTTTCTACAAATTTAATAAGCATGCTTCACATAATTAAATATGTAGTATATTTTTATCATGTACAAATAGTATATAATACTTTAAAATTTATAATTATGAAGCAGAAACATGTAGGAATTATTTTTGTACTTTTAAACATGGAGAGAATTTTAAGATAATTCTTGGATGCCCGGTTTGGATTGGCACAGGTGATATTGATTCTGCCGGGTTGGCCTGGTCTGCTGAGGTGAATGTACTTGGTTTGGTCTTGCTGATCTTTCCCACTTTGCCAATATCCATGGAGCATCATAGGATTGATGACTCGCGTAGTGTGCGAATTTTTGTTCGCTTTCTGGGACCAAGGTTGCTGTTTTGTCTGAGATACTGCTGTTGCATTTTGATTGCTTTTTTACCGAGGTGTATGCTATGGGACAAACTGCTTTCGACCAAGGTACTTTATGGCCGAGGAGGTAGTTTTGTTTGAGTTACTACTGTAGTTTTGGTTGGGTGTATTTGGCGTGATGTTTCCTATGGGACAAGATGCCTTCTGGTCGACATGCCAATGGCTGAGGTGCTGCAAATAAATCTAAGGTCTTTATTTGCTGTCTTGCGATGGTTTTATTCGAGATGCAAACTGCCTTTTGGGATTGATCTTAAATGTCATTTACTTTATTGAAGGTCTTCTCTTGAGCCTTGTTTTCCGTGATTATGTGTAGGCAATAGGCTGATTAAGATAATTGTTTGATTATTCCTTTATATCGTTTCTCTATTTTTTCATGACATGTTCATATTACTTGGGATATGTCCTAACGTCTTTGTTTTCACTTTAAGTCAAAAAAATACTTGGAGTAAGAATACAAATTTTGTATTTTCTTTTATTTTAATACAATTTTCTTACTTACAAAAAAAAGAATTTTAAGATAATACACATAATTACAATACAGGAAATTAAAAGGAAGTTCTTGATAAATTTTGCTGTAAAATCAAGGTAAACAAACAAATATACATATTTTTCATATTTTTACTTCAAAATCTTAGTTTGAATGAATATTAGAATAATAATACTCAAAAAGAATGAAAATAAATCACAACAAAGGAAAGAGGGAGCTAAAGGTCCATTTGCCTTCACTTGAAATACCAAAATTCTTAATCCGAACATCCCGAATTAAGTTACCTAGAAGCTTTCTCCCTTTTCTCTCTCTTCTTCTCTCATCTTCAGCCTTTCTCTCTCTATTTTCTCTCTTCTCAAACTGTTCCATTACTTGAAAATGCAATAGAATTGATCCTCAGTACCGATAGAGAGAGAAACTCTCTGTTCTCTCTAGGTTTTCTAATTTCAAATTTGCCTTTGCCAACGGGTTGCTCCTGCCATCTCCCTTCGGCGCCGCCATGGCCGGTCCCTTGGGAACGCCGATGAGCCCTCCTCGGCCCCTCAGTCAACCTTTAATCCCAAGTGGTTCCTCTTCACAAATGGTCTCTCCCCTCTCACTTCACAAATCCTCTCAATCCTTTCCTCCTCTGCAGAGTGTCGCTTTGCTCCCCTCACCTGGCCCTGATGCCTCCTTCTTGGAGGGCCTGAAGCATCTGGATGGTCGTCCCCTTGCTCCGCCTACTGGGGAAGCTAACCGATGTAAGAGCTCGTTGCGAAATGGGCCCTTGGAGGTTATGGAGTCAGAGATGTTGTCTGATGCTGATGCTTCAGCGCACGATTTTGGTCCTACCTCATTGCGTTCACTGCCAGGTAAGATTCAGACCCAATCTGATTCAGTTCCTTCTGTGGATTCTGCCTCTTTGTCTTTAAATTCTGAGGTGTCTCAAGCAAACCCCAAATTTTCTTGGGCTGAAGTTGTCGTGAGCAAAGATCTGAACCCCTCTGTTGCTCTTAAATATTACCCTCCGCTTTCTATTGAAGGAGATGCCATCTCCATAACTCCTCCTGCTGAAGTTATTCAGTAGTGCCAGGAATTCTGGGGAGCTACATTTGTGAGGTTCCGAGTTAAGAAAATAATAATTAGAAGGCAATTAAGTTAATATGGGTGTACCATGGTCAAAAGGTATGAGAGGAATCGGATGAACAGCTCAAAGAGCCAAAATCGGTAAATCGAGAACGAAAACTGTAGACCGAGTTATGTAACTTTGAAAATATGATTTCGGATTTTAAAGCATGATAATCATGGCTTATTAAGGTTATATAATCAAGGACAAGGCCCTAGGATGTGAAAGATTGGGTTAGAATGGTCAAAACGGGTCCCGAACGGCGAAAATGCGGCGTAGGCTTGCTGCTGGCTTGCCGCGGCTCAGACCGGTGCCCTCCGGGAGCTCGAGCCCTCCTATCAAGCAGAAAAACTAGAAGCGAGGCTGCTCGCTGGCCGCTCGATCGGAGCTCGAGCGGCGGACAGCCCTTGGCGAGCCCGCTCGCTCCCTGCTCGAGCCACGCTCGAGCGGTGCGCGTAATATAAATACGCGCCGTGCGTCTTTCTCCCTCATTTTTCAGATCGACCAAGGGTTTTAGAGAGAGAGAGGGGCGCATCTAGAGAGAGAAGAAGCGAGATCTAGCCCGGGAGTCCGATTCCGTCCAAGAGCCAGGTATAAAGATGAAAGCACGCGTCGAGGCAAATGTTCTCATACCCACTTCTGGTTCTCTTTCGATATTTTATGTGATTTCGTTGGGTATTTTGTATCGATACCCACTGTGAATGTTAGGATCTTGAAACCCATGCCTAGAGGTCCAAGAATATGTAGTTGCTTGTCCGAATCATGTCCGATTCGCCCGGTTTGGTTTCACCGAAACCCTAACCCACGAAAATTTGGGGATTTCCCATTTCCCGCCCGTGTATCATGAAATTGATCTCAAAATATGAATCACCACGTCCCTAATATGTATACATATCGATCGGGCGTCCGATTTTACAAGAATCGACCCGTTCGCGGCGTCCGAAAGTGTTAAACGATCACTGTTACTGTTCACCCGAGGTATAATAAAAAATTTACATGTCTCTATCCTATTTAAGTGGTATAAGAAGCATATCTAACTGATTATATTTGAATGCAAGCATTGAAATTATGAATATGTGGATCGATTGTACTGAAACGGGCTCCGGAGAACCCCGATGTGATAATGGCTCATCAATGGTAAGCAACTCCGATCTCTCATGAACCTTGATAATTATATGTATTGTTGAAGCACTTAAAAAGCTTAAGATCCAAAGTGAAATGAGAACCAAACGAGCAAAATGGAGGGAAGTCCACAATGTGATATACGAATGATGGAACCTCCCAAATGGCAGGAGTTATGGCAAATGGAATACGGTAGACTTTCCCTCAAATGGAAATGGAAATCGAATCATGAAACTAGGACCATGGACTCATGTATGGGTAGTATTCTCTGGCTTGACATGTCCATCTCGGTGGAAACCCGAAGAATACTTTGATCACATATTCTGGTCACTTATGTGAGCGGATGATGTCCGTGTCACGCCTTAGGATACTATTGTGGAAGGACGAGGACTGCCCTGGTACCCCGGGGGAATGGGACGATTAACGGCACGATGTGCACGACCCCCCGAATGGGTCGTAAAAGATAATCCCTCACGGCCTTAGATCATGTGGAGTATCATGATCCTTTCCTCGTTCTCTCGCATCGTTGCTAGTACGACCTACTGGCCTTGATCCGCAAACACTAAAGTAAATTGATAAATACACTAAAGCATATTCAAATGGCAATTAAATGTTCCCAGAAATGTTCCAAGGCATGATGAATGGCAAATTGATACTTCAAGATGTTCCTTTCCTCTCAAAGTCTTATTGTATTTCGAATGCATGTTGCCCTTTTCATTATCATGTTCATGTTTCTTCACAGTTTGAGGGTGGCGTATGATTTCACTTGCTGAGCTGTTAGCTCACTCTTACTATTATTATTTTTCCTTTCAGATGAGAACACTTAGCCGGCGCCAGATAGTTAGAGCAAAGAGAGGCTTGCTTGGAGTGTTGGCTGGACGTCAAGTGCGCCAAGGATTTGGCCATAGAGTTGTATCGGATTGTAATCAGGCACTGGATGGTTGTGGCTTATTGATGTATTTTTGTGGTTTTGTCATGCTTCCGCAGATTATGATGTTATAGTATGCTTCCGCGTCTGTATTGATGTTATAAATCTTGTTTCATATTAGATGGCATCTCTCTAGATCTAATACGGTAGAGTAGGAATACTATATTGGAGCCATGGATGATATGGCGGTATTGTGATCCTGTGTGGTGTGTTGTAGACTTGATGTTAAGCCTTTTGATAGATATGTGCTTGTGCAGGACCTATTTGAATAGGTTGTATTTCGGTTTTTCGTCCAGTTACAGAGGAAATTCTGCCCAATTTGCTGCACAAATTTATAATCCTGATTATAGGCATTAATGATGCGTTTATTGACGGAGGGTTATTCAAGGAAAATAACCTAGTCCGTCACAACATTGGTGGAATACTTCTATGAAAAATCACTACATTTTCAAGCAGTTAACACCATAGCACGTAAGATTTGGGCTAGATTTGGGCTATGTTATGTAGCCGGCAATGACAAGGGATTCTTTTTCTTTCGGTTTGAGTCTGAGTCTCAATTGAATGATTATTTGACTAGAGGTCCTTGGGCCTTTGGCAAGAAAATCATATTCCTTAAAAAGTGGAAACCAGGCATGGCTTTGTATCAGGATTCTTTCAAGACTTTCCCTGTGTGGATAACTTTAATCAATGTCCCGATTGAATATTGGACCCCTTTAGGCCTTAGCTAGATTGCTAGTGGGGTTGGTAAACCCATTAAACTGGATCCTATCACAGCTAGAATGGAACGCGTGCATCTCACCCGGGTTTGTGTTGAAGTGGGTAGGGATAAACCGCTCCCTGCAAAAATTAGATTGAAATCCGATGCTGCTGAATTGGCCATGATTGAGGTGGCGGTTGATTATCAATGGAAGCCGACGCGTCGTGTGGTTGGACGATCAGTCAACCCAAGTATACTTGAAAGATCAAGTATGAATGTGGACCGCCTGACTGCTCAGCAATCTGCTACTAAGAACCTGGCTCCTGGTGTAGTCTCGGGTGGTCTTGGAGCTCCAACGGATCTGGTTGCTCGCTCTGCTGATCCCAATGCTCAGAATGCGCATTGTGGGCATGCTGATGCGCATATCCACTGCCAGACAAATGCTTCTGCTGCTGCTTCTAATGAATTGGGAGTGGACAATCATTTGATGAATTTGCTGCCTGACGATATAGTTGTGGTAGGTCATATGGCTCCTGTGGGTTTGGTTCCCTTGGTTTACGGGAACCAACCACCGCCTTTGACCCTCAGGTAGGCTGATAACCAACGACAATTCATCCAGACTATTGCCAGTCACCCAGTTATCTCTATAGGGTTAGTCTGGGCTGATATGGATGCTACCGAGATAGATTCTGCAAAAGAGAGGTAGACCAATAGAGGGTCTGGAGACTCTGTCAACTTGAAGGAGCTTGCACCTATCTTGAAGCCGATAGTGAAGGATGAAGTGGAAGGTGGTGTTAAATCAGTAGAAACCTCGCTCAGCTGGAGCGAGATGGATTCCCAATCTCCTCCCCTGAAAGCTATGATCCCTCATGCTGCTCCCACCGACCAGCCAGGTGAATATTCAAGTAGTGATCAGATTATCCTCGGCAATCCCATGCCACTGAGGCAAATGCCACTGAGGCTTTCCTCAATTCTTTACCTCCGGAAGGAAGGCAAACTGTGCATGATTACATAAGAATATGCTTGCTTTCTCAAACTATAAACTCAAGCCAAGAGTTCAAAAACTCTTCCCCCTGGCTTTAGCGGATCAGAGTAGTTTTTCGGGTGTTTTATTTGATGCTATCAAGTTGTTAGTAGTAGTTGCGAATACTCATCCATATTTTGCTTCTTTATCCATTGCTGGGAAAAAGGTGATTGTTGGGTTTCTGTATGCTCTCCTGGAAATGGAGACTAATTCTCAAATTGTAATTTTGGCCAGCTGAGTGGATTGTTGGTGGGTCTTCTTATAGATGATGATCCCAATCATCCTCAGGAAGGGGCGCATCTGATTACCACTCCCTCTCCTTCAGAGTTAGATGGTTCCTGGACGTAAGCTAAAACTAAGTGGCATAGAAAATCCAATAAATCTTTGCGTCCCTTAGATAAACGTCTTAGGTCGTTGCCTCACCATCCATGATAACAAGGCTGGATATTAGAGATGAGGCTTCGGTTGGTTGGTATATTGACCAAGATTCAATTTTGCCATGGTGCAGAGAAAATCTGCCAAAGGGATGCAGATGATGTGTGTTGGCCCTGCTGACTTCTTGGAATTTGCTGAAATAATTTTCTTCCGGGTGGTAGTTATTTACCTACTGAATTCATGGAATTTTGATGGTGAATGAGCTACTCGTGGAAATTGTCGCTGCCCTGCTGATGGAAGCTGCTGCTGGAAATGCTGAAACTGGCTCATGGAGCCTTGCTGATACTGGTGAGCAGCTGCTTCTGATGTTGGTGCTGTGGTGAAATCTGCTGGTGCTAGTTAGGTGTGGATGGATTTTTGCCGAGATACATTCAATGGGACAAGTTGCTGGATTGTCTGAGATCCTTTTGCTAACTAGTTCTGTTTCTCCTCTGAGATGTAAATTGGTGTAGGATTGCTTCTCTGCCAATTGAGCTTTGCTAGAGGATTGGGACTAACTGCTCTTAACTATAATCTGAGGTGTTAGTTCTCTAAGATTAGCAAATGGACGAGATGCCGCCAATGGCTGTGGAGGCAGTGTTGTCCGTGTTTTTACCATGCTGAAGCCAAAGATCTCTTGCTGAGGCCAGGGACTTACTACTCCTGACCGAGGTTCAGCATGGCTGAGGAGTAATTTTGTCCGAGGAGCTGCAGATAGTTCCGTGGTTCAGTGGTGGCCTCGCCCGAGATGTATGCAGGCTGAGTTGGGTGTTGGCATTATTGGGTGGCCTTTACTGTGAAACGAGATACCTCCTCTCCATGCTGCCTAAGGCCGAGGTGTTGCAAATTGTTCGAGTGCAAAGGGACGAGATGCTGCCAATGGCCAAGGAGTTTGTGTTGCTTGAGATGCTATGGGATGAGATGACTGAATAGTGGCCGAGAGCAAATTAGTCAGAGGTTTTTTTTGCTGGTGGAATTCTTTGTCGTGATTGACTAGCCTGTGAAGATAATGCTGAAAGCTGTTGCCTGAAGCCGAAAGCTGCCACTGGAATTGCTAAAGCATGTAGTCTTTTCAGCATTTCTGCTGCCCTTTAGGCTATATCTTGCTCTTAACTTAGAATGATGCTTGGGTCCGAGGTCCCTTTTAGCCGAGGTGGTGTTGTTTCCGAGATGAGTAGCAAAAGGCTGAGATGGATGAACAAAGCCTTCTGTGCCGAGGTGCTGTGCAGGTGATGTTCTTGCTGGAAATCCTGCAATATACAGAGCTGAATGGAAATTTGGGCCCTTGCGTTAGATGAAAATTTGGGGCTTCCATACAAAATTCTAGTGTGAGTGATTGAATATGGTGTGGTGCAGATACTCTTCCTTGCTGAATGGTGGTTTGTTGGGGTGAGTTTGGGCTGGTTTCTCTTCCGAGGTGCTGCTGTAGATAGGTGCTGAGGCTGGCAACAGAGCTGCCCAAGGAATTACTGATGCCCTGCTGGTTGCTGGCATGTGATGCTGCAATGACTACTGTGGTCATTGCTTTGGTTGTTTTTTGCTGAGAGATTTACAATGGGATGTGCAGCTTTGGCCGAGGTCCCTTTTGGCCGAGGTGGTGTTATGTCCGAGATGAGTTGCAAAAGATCGAGATGGATGAACAAAGCCTTATGTGCCGAGTTGCTGTGTAGCTGACCATGGAGTTTACTGATGCCCTGATGGAGTTTCCTATGGTATGCAATGGGAAGGGCTGCTTTGGTCCGTGGTTTGTAGATTGCAGTATGAGGTTGCTCAATGTGGAGTGCTGATGCTGTGTGTGTAAGCTGATGCTATTGGATACATTGCGTTGCAATCTGTCAGCAGAATGCCCGAGGGGAACTGATGGCCTGCTGCAGGATATTGCTGCCGAACCTGTTGAAGCATGCAGGCATTCTCATGCTGAAGCGATGTTTCTTTGCTAGCCATGGGTGTAGCATGCTCTTTGCCTAAGTCTACTGATAACTTGGCTGAATGTTAAGCTTGGGCTGGCTTTCTTTTACCGAATGTTGTCCTTTTGCAGGACTTATTTTTTGTTATATTATTAGGTGATTGGGGTTTGCTATCATGTATATGATTTATTTCTAAGTCGGAAAAACACTTGAAAATAAATCATAGGTTGTATATATTTTTTCTTTTTAATACAATTTACTTACTTATCAAAAAAAAGAATTGATCCTCGGTTGACTTTTATAACCGTCCCGTGGTTGAGCGTGGGTTAGGCATAGGACAGGCGCGGAGCTACTGGAATTTGCGCCTGTTAGGGCGCTCGAGCACGCTTCGGGTGTGCCTAGTATTGGAATTGGCTCCTACTAGGGTGCTCGAGTGTACAACGGGCGCACCCGAAAGGCATGGGGCAGGCACTGCAGTGCCAACTCCGGGCCAGGTGC
>JAODPA010094621.1:0-22725 GCA_025585075.1 Nepenthes mirabilis | reverse complement strand
TATGTTTTCAGTAGGTTTTATTTTGTCGTACCTTATTGAGCTAGTAGGCTCACGCTTACTGTTTTTATTTTCCCCTCCTAGATGGTATCATTAAGCTAAAGTCTGAGGAGATCGATAGAGATAAAAGATTGTTAGAAGGTAGCTAGATCATGAAGATAAGAAGAGGTTATGATAGGTAAGTTAACCCTATGATATAAAGTGCTTTCGCAAAATTATGTAAGGATATAAATTTACTTCCGCAAATTAATTTTAGGTACCTAGATGACATCTCTCATTTGACTCAATGTAGTAGTTAAGGTTTTATAGTAGTCGATGTGATCCTGCGTATGCATTGAATGGTTTGAAATTTTACGTCATTAGTTTTATATGTTATTAACGGAGGAACTTTGGAGGATAAGGACCCGTTCCGTTACAAGAAGCCCCTCTTCAAAAAATTTCATCATGGCTTGAATGTCATCTTAACTTTCAGGCCAGGGAAGAGAGTCCCAAATGGCAAAATCTATACTATTCACGGGACACGGGTGGCCAATAGTATGGGACGAGGTATCATGCAGCAACCTATTGAGAAACATTCCAAATTGACGGGCCCCACATGTGTTAGCTAATCACTTAAAATTGATGACATTTCTTAATACTAAAAGGATCACATCCACTTCCAAGATATAAGAAAGAATTAGAAGGATTGGTTAATAATTGTTTCATGGAAGCGCTACCGATCACTCCACCAATTAGGTAGGTCTCCATTCACCAGAGAAATTAGATTGTATTGACTCCCTCTCAAATTCAAGATGTCGACTCTAGAAACTTGTGATGGAAACTCTGATCTAATGAATCACTTGGATAACTTTTGAACCCTATTGAGATTCCTAGTTCTTGAAGACCTTGCCTTGTGCCTTTACTTCCCATTAACTCTCAAAAGGGGATGCCCAAATTTAATTTTGCTAGCTAGCACCAAATTTTATTCAATCCTTCCAAGAGGTGGCTAATAAATTCCTATCTCAGTTTACTTCTAGTAAAAAGGAGGAAAAACAATCTTAACACATTGTCTAAATGCAAAAAATTCCTAACGAAAGTTAAAGCACTTCTTGGCTAGATTCAATGCTGAGGCCTGAGACATATCAAAATTTACTGACAAGGTGAAATTGAATTCCTTCATGACTACTGTACAATTAAGTAAAATTTTCAAGTATCTGGGTCAATAGGAATCTAAGACGTTCTTAGAGGTGGAGACCATCACCCAAGCGTACATTGCCACCGTCAAGGCTAAGAAAGTAAATTGGCCGAAATGCTCAGATCACCATCTAGGATCGACCAGCAAAAAGATGAAGACTGATTCGGGATCGACCAATGATAACTTTTCCATTGACATCCTATAAAGCAGTAGAGGATTGATTCAGGAGTCAGAAGGGATTACAAACCACTAAATCTTACCCTTCTAAACAATACCAAAACAAATGTTCTAAAAAAAATCCAGAATGAGAAGTTTCTTGTGACGACCCAACTTTTTTATAACCTGAAATGCATATAATTTAAAGATTTATGATAAGGATAAATAGGTGAATATAAAAATTTTTCTTTTCTTCATTCAAACCTGAAATGCATTCTAAAGATTTATAATTTCATAAATCCTCAAAGTATCACGGAAACATACTAATATTCATAAGC
Source organism: Nepenthes mirabilis (assembly GCA_025585075.1). Taxonomy (NCBI): domain Eukaryota; kingdom Viridiplantae; phylum Streptophyta; class Magnoliopsida; order Caryophyllales; family Nepenthaceae; genus Nepenthes; species Nepenthes mirabilis. Next base: position 21,060 of record JAODPA010094621.1, on the reverse strand, counting down.
AGCGGATTAAACTTTACAAGTTTCCTTAAAAACAAAATAAACAAAGTTCCCAAAAATCTGCTTCAGCCAGCTTAAACATTCAGCTACACCATAGGATTCTACTCAACTTCATCCTCCATAAGCTTGTCATCTGAGAAATTACAAGAATGAGCTTACAAAGCCCATCAGGATACTCACATGCAGAAAACATAAGCATACATATAATTTAATCAAAATATAAATTCATAATATAGCATAGCATAAGAAAAATCATCATATCATTTCTTCTTTAGTTCATATTCTTTCATCTTGTCTTCAGAAAATTCATCAAAATCATTCGGAATTCATATCATCTTTAGGGACCGGACGGGAGCGGACAACATCGAAGATGGGTTGTGTGCTACCCCACAACCTAAAGCCGTATCCCCTCATTATGCTCCCCGGGGCGGGAGGTAATACCTTTAACCCGACATACGGGGTTATAGTCTACAGTTCTTATGCCACCAAAAGGTCTCCTCCCGTGGCCCAGGAGGCATCCTCGAGTGTCACTTCAATATCTTTCATCCATCTTTAATAGCAAGTTTAATGAAAACACGGTTCTTGGTTCGTGTTCTTTAATGGCCAATCATCATAGATCAAAAGTCGGAAGAGTTCCACTTGCTGTCCATAATCCATGTGTTTTCATATAGTCTTGTTCTTTACTTCATTCATTGAAGTCTATATCATCTTATCAAAAGTCGGAGTTCATCTTTTAAAAATTCGAAGTTCAATATCTGAAGTTCATTTTCCAATAAAGAGGACAGAATCTTGTTCATTAAATTTTTGAAGTTCTTTTCAAACGGAAGGCCGGAGTTACTGAAGCCGAAGTTCTTTTATTATTGCCGGAGTTCTTTTTTTACAAAGCCGGAGTTCATTTCTTTATTCAAAGCCGGAGTTTATTTTTTTTATTCAAAGCCGGAGTTCTTTTCTGAAATCCAAATTTCATCAAAACCGGAGTTCTTTATTCATAAAGGATGGAGTATATTTTTAACAAAGTCCGAAGTTCTTTTTCTTAAATGGACGGAGTGCCTTTCTTTTAAAAAGGGCGGAGTGCTTTTCTTTTCAAAGGGACGGAGTGCTTCATTTAAAATGGACGGAGTGCTTTTCTTTTCCATAATCCGGAGTGCTTTTCAGAACGGTGAAATTCTTCTTTCAAAAAGGGCGGAGCTCTTTTTCTTAAACGGACGGAGTACTTTTCTTAAATAGGGTGGAGCTCTTTAAAAAGACGGAGTACTTTTCTGTAAAAGGGCGGAGCTCTTTTTCTTTGAAAGGACGGAGTAATTTTCTTTAAAAGAGCGGAGCTCTTTTTCATCAAAAAGGCAGAGTTCTTCTTCAACAGCAGAGTTCTTTTCTCCAAAGGGCGGAGCTCTAATTCCGGAGTTCATTTTCATTAAAGTCCGAAGCTCAAAGGCCGAGGTTGTTATTCAACAAAAACCGGAGTTCTGGAAGCCGGACATGTTTTTCATTAATGGGAAAAGCCGAACTCAATTTTTATTAGGGGAATCCGAACTCATCAATGAAATCCGGAGTCGTTTTTCATCAAAGGAAATCCGGAGTCATTTTTCATATCAAAAGCCGGAGTTCAAGATTCACTTAGGGCCGATTTCAAATTTCACATGGAAAGGCCGATTTCGAATTTATCGTGGAAAAGCCGATTTCGAATTCAACATGGAAAAGCCGATTTTGAATTCAACGTGGAAAAAGTCGATTTCGAATTCAACGTGGAAAAAGGCTGACTTCAATTTTAAGGTGCCAAAAGCCGATTTCGGACTTCAATTTCAAGGTGCCAAAAGCCGATTTCAATTTTAATACAACGAAAGCCAATCTCGATTTTAACATGAAGAAAGCCGATTTCGATTTTAACACGGCAAAACCGAAGCATCAAAGGCCGGAGTTCTTTTTCATAACTGGACGGAGTGCTTTTCTTTTTAAAATTCGGATCTCTAAAATCTGAAGTGTGTTTGTTTAAAATCCGAAGCTCCTAATCCGGAGTGCTTTCTGTTAAAGTCCGAAGTTCTTAAATTCAGAGTGCATTTTCTATTAAAATCCGAAGTTCTAAATTCAGAGTGCTTCCTGTCAAAATCCGAAGTTCTTAAATCCAGAGTTTATTGACTGTTAATCAAGGCTCTATTCCGAAGTTCATTTTTTTAAAATTGCCGGAGCTCTAAATCATTTTCTGTAAAATGCCGGAGGTCTTTTATCTTAAATTCAGAGATCTTTTGACAGAACAGAGTTCAATTGCAGGAATTCTTGTTTCATCTTAAGACCTAAAATTTCTTTCCGTAAACATGCATTTAGCAAAATTCATAACCATTGACAGAATAAATCTAACCTCATGCGTAACAGAATTTGCTTTAAACATGCATTTTCAAACGATAAGTCATAAAACAGCAAAAGCATACTTCATACAGAATATCATATACTTTCATAGCAACATAAATAAATATAAGTTTTAGAAATAGGGGTGAGTATATTGCCTGAATTCTTCTCTACTTTGCCTTTGCTTTCGGTCTCTTTCTTTGCTAGTAGCTTCTAGTGGGTGCCTTCTTCTAATGTTCTTAAGCATTTATTTATAGTCCATGGGTTAGGTGGCCATCATTTATGGCTTCACAATTTTCAATGGTGTTATTTATGATTTTACATTTTTCAAAGAGGGTCATTTATTATTTTATCTTTTCCAAAACTTTGGAATTTGCTATTTCATTTATGTTTGTGGGTTCCCAACGACATGAGTAATCACTCCGGCTCCTTCACCTTCTTAATTAGCTCTTAAATCTCCCAATTTCTCCAAGGCCAGACTGTTTTTAATGAAAATTCGGAGTTGGTTTTGTAACAATGGCCGGAGCTCTTAATTCACAGAATCCGAACTTCTCTTCCCTCAATGAAAGCCGGACTTCTCTTTTACCGCAATTATCCGGAGTTCTTATTGAAATCTGGACTTCGGTTTTGTGACGAATTGCCGAAGCTCTTAATTCACACGGAAATCCGGACTTCTCTTCCTTCAATGAAATCCGGACTTCTGTTCACCACGGAAATCTGGAGTTCTTTACCAAGGGACATCCGAACTTCTTTTTACTTCGAAAATCCGGACTTCTCTTCTTTCAATGAAATCCGGACTTCTGTTCACCACGGAAATCTGGAGTTCTTTACCAAGGGACATCCGAACTTCTTTTTACTTCAAAAATCCAGACTTCATTTTTACTGCGGAAATCCGGACTTCATTTTCATCCAGAACATCCGGACTAGAATTTCATCCATGAAATCCGGACTTCTTCTTATTCCGGAAATCCGGACTTTTTAAGGCCGAACTTGATTCCATCTTAAGCCGATGTATTTTTCTTCTTTCGTTTTTTGCTCAACTTGAGTTGACCAGATTTGATGATGAAAATTTTCCCTTGTTATCTGGACTTCCTTTTACCAAGGGAAGTCCGGACTTCTTTTCTCCTAGAAAATCCGGACTTGATTTTGGGTTTGGATTTTGTTCGAGGCCAAAACTCTTTGTAGTTCAAAAGCGGAACTCCTTTTTATTAAGCAGGGCCGAAGTTGATACACCCATTTGATTTTTGTCTTAGGGCAACCTCATTACAATTTCCGGTCAACTAGCATTAACCGGACCCGATGACTAATTTTCTAGGTTTTGAAATTTGGGTCGTTACATTTCTAAAATTGCCAAAATTGATAAAAAACCTAGATGGAGGAGATTAGTCAAAATACTTCTTCTATCATCAATTTTCGAGCTATAGTACTAAGAATTGTCAGACTCCATAGAAAAAGTTAAGGCTCTTAACCAAAGGGGAAACCACAATAAGTATCTAAAAAACCTAGTACATGCTCCTAATAATACCAACAATGACAATGTGGATCAGCTTGAGCAACCTTGCAATTGAGTGGCTGCATGTGTGGTGAACATGGTCTTCGCAAGGCTAGCTAGAAGCAAAACTCCTGATCATCCTGAGAAGACTTCCTCTAGCAAGAGATTGAAGTCAGGAATATGGAATGATGTCATTATTTTTAGCAACAATAATATGACTCATGCAATAACTTACAATTTTGATCCTCTTATTATTTTTGTGCTCGTTTTAGACGGTATTGTCGATTACCAACTAGAAAGAATCTTTAATAATTTTCAAAGCTCTCAAAATTTGCTCTACTTTGATACTTTCTTTAAGCTATGACTTAAAATGAGTCAGATAAAATTGATTGAGGACCCCTTATATGGGCTGGATAATGAACTCATGACAATCCAAGGGATCATTTAGTTGGAAGTAATGCTGGGGACATACCTAGGAATAGCTTTTCAAATGCTAATGTTTTTGGTGGTAAATATACCGTCGGTCTTCGATGCCATACTAGGCTGACCCTATCTAGTAGCCTTTGAGGCAGTGATGTCCAAACCGTACCTAAAAATGAAATTCATGACCCCATATGTAGTAGAAGTGTAAGGTGACCAAATCACTGACTAAACTTGCTTCCTGACTTAGATAGGTCAATGGCATCGAACTAACCGATCAAGACGTTTGACCTCTGAAATGAAACTACCTGTAGCAAAGCTAACTTGGTGAATATACCTTACAAATCTCACTTGATTCGAGTGATCCAAAAAAGTATGTTCAAATTGGTGGTTCTCATCCTGGTAATTTATGGGAACAACTAATGGAGTTTCTTTGTCGAAACTCGAATGTATTTGCATGGATGCCCATAGATATGTCAGGAATACCAATTGAGATAATGGTTCACAAGTTGAGCCTGATCCCAGGGCATAAACCCATCCGATAAAAGCGGATAAATCACTCTATTGAAAAGCTTATTGCTATAAGGGAATAGGTCAATGCAGGTTTTATCAGAGAGTTCTAGTACCCAAATTGATTGTTAGCCATTGTCTTTTCAAGAAAAGTAATAAAAAATAGAGGGTGTGCATCGACTTTGTGGATGTGAACAAAGTATATCCAAAACACAGTTTTCCCATGAGAATGATTAATTTATTGGTGGACTCAACTTTCAGGTACCAATCATTAAGCTTCATGGATGCCTATTTAGGATACAATCATATTTGAATGAGTCTAGAAAATAAAAAAAAATGACCTCGTTTATAACTAATTAAGGGACCTATAGTTATAAAGGTATACCCTTTGATCTAAAAAATGTAGGAGCAATATCAAAGGTTGGTCAATAAGATGTTTGAAACCCAAATAGAAAGTAATATGGAGGTATACGTAGATAACATGCTCTTCAAGAGCATTCTAGCCAACGACCAACAACCACTTGTGTTATCGATTTAACCTCAATAATTAAACAAGAGTTACTTGTAATTAGATATTTTTACCCATATTTAGCACTCAAAATTACAAAACACTAATTTTGTATTAAAAAATTAATTATTAATATAACCCATGCTGTCTTAAGGTTGAAGTATTGACCTTAGTTGATCTACTTAAGAATAGTGTATCATAAACGCATGATAGATGCATATACAAGATTTTGAAAGAGTAGGTGATGCCAAATGCACACATGATAGGCATATATGTACAATTTGGAAGAGTAGGTGACACTAAATCTGTCCATGAGGATTCACATGATCTAGCCATTCTTTTAGGTCACTTGATGCATGTCGACTAGCACATGCATGCTAGTCATGCTATATATCCAAGAGGAGGAGTGTGAGGGAGAATGAGGAGTGTCACAATCTAGCACAATTTACAATAAAACGACACTAGCGCATTTGGATTGTAATGTTGACTCTCAATAATAATGACATAATCTCATCACATGCTATAATCACCAAACTAAAATAATAAGTTTCTTGAAACATAATGAAAGTAAACCATAATGTCCAATACTGTAAGGTATGGGTATCTAAAACATAGTAATTTTAGTAATCAAATTGATATAATTAATCTTGGGATAAGCAAAATTAAGAAAAGTGAAAAATTTGCTTTAGTACAGCAAGCAGCAGAATTGGGCTCACTGCTAGCTCGAGCCTAGTAGTAAGTGCAAAAAACAGATTACTTTGAAAAGGCCCACGCACGTTGCTTGCTCGAGCGAGTTGGAGTGCGCCAATTCCAGTACATGTGTGCTCATTGTGCGCTTGTTAGACTCTCGAGCGCAAACCCAATTTTGAACCACCTATCTGATTTTGTTTTGTTCTAAAAAGGGGAAGGGGAGAGAGAAAACACAAGGCATGAAGAGAGCAGCGAAGAGAGGAGAGGGAAAGGGAAGGAGAGAAGGAAAAAGAAGGAGATTTTGGCCATTCTATTCAGATCTAAGTAAAAATAATGATAGATCGGGTTAAAATAAGTGTACCTCGAACCTTATTTTTTATTTTTATTGCTTTTGAATATCTCTATTTTGGTATTTATGTTCTAAAACCCCCATTCCCAAAGATTTGTTACGATTAATGTGTATTCCTCATGATTTCTTTGTTAGATTTTAAGTTTATACTTATATATGATGATATATAACTCCAATTTCGTTGTTTGATATGTGATTTGTATTTGATTTGTGTCCAGTGGTTTACCTCAAACCCTAGTTCAAAAATTTGGGGATGTTTGGTTTGAAATTTTGAGAAATATGATGAAAATATTGTTTAACTTATTGTTAAGCTTGTTTGGTGTTTTGTATCTGAAATTTTTGTGAAAAGCTATACTATTAAAAATTCTAAGATATTCTGAAACTATTTGAAGGATTATTTGTATGAGTTTGATTGGCCTTCGAGGCATAATAAGCTAAGAGTTAAGAAATAAGGATAAGAATATTTTCGTTCTGTTAAATTAGTAATAAAAATCAGGCTTAGGACTATTATTCAGTCAAATAAGGTTCTCCGATATGCCTTAAAATGTTACGGTGGTAATTGAAGGTAACTCCATCCGTGGAGTGATACATGGTCTATCCTTCCTCAGGGTGTTACTGTTAGGAGGATAAATTCTGAGTCTAATTTGCCTTTGGGTGGTAATACTGTAATTGATCCCACTAGAAGGGATATTTCTGTTTTATTTTTGGCCTCTAATTGTATGCGAAATATAATCTATCTCTGATTATTTGACCCATCGGCTAGTAGGGTCTACTAGTTTGGTCCCTCGAATAGTAAAGTTGAATTATTATGAACATATGGAATTTGATACCGATTTATGATTTTCGATACATGTTTATGTTGATTTATGCTTTCTGCTTGTTTCCTTATTCCTTTCTATTCTTCGGACATTTTCATGGCTTTTACTTCATAGTATTTATGTTTTGCATGAAAGAATTTTATTTGTATGTTTTTATGGTACCTTATTGGGTTTCGACTCACTCTTACTATTTTTTCCCCATTCAGGAAACCATATAGTTGATTTCGAACAAGCAAGAATAAATAAAGCCAAGCAAGGAAGATTTTTGGGAGTTTCAAAGTCTGTTACAAATTTGGGAGTCTAACTAACTTGATTGTAAATATATAATATGTGGATGAAAGTTATATGTTAAGGGTTATGACACATTTTGTATTTTGTTGGAGCAGGATTTATACTTCTGCAGGTTTATATTATGGATATAGTTCTGCTTTCACTATCTACCTTTTGGATTTGTACAGGTCCTAGATGGCATCTCTTGTATGAAATTTTGATGTAATGGATGGGAATGTTGACTTAAAGCCATGGTTGTATATATGGCATTAGAGGATCCTATGTCAATAATGTGAATGTGAATGGATGTATATTATTTTGCATACTTGCATGTTTTTATTTAGGTTAATTGTAACAGTCTGGCCCAATTTTAGAGAAAACTTCATCCGTTTTTCCTTAGAAAATTTAAGTTATCATTTTTGGGTTTTATTTTTGTATGGTCATTGACGGAATTTATTAGAGATCAAAAAAATCCATTCCGTCATAGCTAGTATCAGAGAAATGAGATACCTTAGGATTAATCGATCGTAAAGCAGAAGTATAGGCATAAGTTTAAGTTGGGATAGGTTGAGGGTAGTTAAGATTAGATAGGATGTTTAAGAGTTAACCCTTAGGCTCGTCCTGAAATTTTATTGAATTGTTGATAACCCTCCCTTTAATCTAATTTCTTGAGGTCTATTAATATTGAAATATTTGTGGTTATAGGATATTAAATGGCAAGTAGAAGGGGTAGAAGAAATAACCATGGAGGTGCTAGTATTCTCCCGGATCATAAGGCCGAGTATTTGAACTTGTTGGGAAGGATGACAAATATTATAAAGTCGATGGAGCAGTGTCACATGACTCTGGTACTTTCACCTGAGCCGGTTCTAGTAAACCTGGCCCTGACGACTTATGACAAGTTCACGGCAAAGAGAGAATCCGAATTCTTGGGAGAGCTAGATCTAATAAGAGCGAATATTTGGATCCAGAGAATGAAGAAGATATTTGCGGTGATCTAGTATACTGATCATGAGCATGTCACTTTTGTGGCTTACAATTTGGAAGGCGAAGTCGATAGTTAGTGGTTTATGATAAAAAAGGAGTTGGGAGTGTCCGATGATAATATTACTTGTAATATGTTTGAAGAGTTGTTTACGAAGAAATACTTCCCTTCGAGCTTCCAGGATCAGAAAGAATAAGAATTTATGCGACTTAGGTAGGGAAATCATACTGTGGCGAAATATGATGCGAAGTTCACTGAATTATCTCGATATGCCCCGTATATTATTGAGGATGAATTGGGAAGACAAAGAAATTTTAGTAGGGACTGAGGGATGATATTAGAAGGCAATTGGTGACTCAAAAACTCCAAACGTATGCTGATATTTTAGATCGAGCCCTAATATATAAGAAGGAATTGGAGACACAAAAGTTCTTCGCTAAGAGAGCCATTAGTCAGGCAAGTTTTAGCACGGGATCAAATGTAGGGCCTTCAGGGCCATCCAAAAAAGCAAGGACAGTAGACAAGGGTAAGAGCATCACTGAAATTTAGTCAGTGACTGGTTCTCAGGCGTCAGTTGTTGACTGCATTCTATATGGGAAGAGGCATGCGGGACATCCTTGTCAAAGGGCGACGGGAGCTTATTTTAAATATAGATAGCAAGGCTACCGGATTAAAGATTGTCCATTACCCCAGAGGCTGAAAGTAAAGAAGCCTACTGTCTCGACTAAGGCTTTTGCGGTGACTGTTCAGGACGCGGAGGTATCCCCGAATGTAGTTGAAAGTACCTTTCTTATTTGTGGAGTTTCGGCTTCTATATTATTTGATTCTGGGTCTATGCATTCCTTTATTTTCTCGCGATTTGCAAGCTATATTGTGTTTGCCCTACAAATTTTGGATTATTCTTTATCTATATCGGCACCTACTGGATCCTTGGTAGTTACTGACGTTATGTATCCGAAATGTGTGGTAGAGGTGAATGGGAGATGTTTGATGGCAGACTTGATATTGTTAAATATGGGTTATTTTGATGTTATCTTCGGGATGGATTGGTTTGCAAAATATCATGCCAGTATTGACTATTTTCTAGGGTTTGTTTTGATATTCCTAAAATAGAACCCTTATTTTTTCAAGGTATTAGGAAAAAGGAGATGCATGTATTGATTTCTGCTTTGCATGCCATGCATTTGATGAAAAGTGGATGCTAGGCTTATTTAAAATATTCCAGCACCATTGAGGGTCATAGTATGCCGGCGAAGGACATTTTGGTTGTATGTGAATTTGATGATATATTTTCAGAAAAGCTAACTGGGTTACTTCCTCACTGGGAGATTGAGTTTGAGATTAAGGTTATTCTAGGTGCTATTCCGATTTCTAAAGCACCTTATCGTATGGTACCCGCTGAATTGAAAGAACTGAAGCTACAGTTACAGGAATTATTAGACAACAGCTTTATTAGACGGAGTGTATCTCCATGAGGTGCAGAGGCACTGTTTATAAGAAAGAAAGACAGGTCTTTACGGTTGTGTGTAGATTATCGTAAACTAAACAAAATCATGATTAAAAACAAGTATCTATTGCTGCGTATTGATGACTTGTTTGACCAGTTACAAGGATCTCAAGCATTTTCGAAGATTGATTTGAGGTCTGGATATCACTAGTTGAGGATTAGGCAGGAAGATGTGGCCAAGACTTCTTTTCGGATAAGATATCGCCACTACGAATTTCTTGTTATTCTATTTGGTCATATGAATGCTCTTACTCCTTTTATGGACCTGATGAATCGGGTATTCCGGCCACATCTAAATAAGTTTGTAGTGGTATTTATTGATAACATTTTGATATATTCTAAGAGTCATGAGGAGCATGAGACTTATTTGAGGATTATTCTCCAAGTACTTTGTGAGGAAAAACTATGACGGACCAGGTTATTTACCTTAAATAACCCTCCGTCAATAAACATATCATTAATGCCCATTGGAATTATAAATTTCTGCAGAAAATTGGGCAGAGTTTCCTCTACAACTGGACAAAAAATCGAAATACAACCTGTTCAAAAAGGTCCTGCACAAGCATACATCTATCAAAGGTTTAGCATCAAGCCTACAACACACCACACAGGATCACACACTGCAATATCATCCATGACTCCAATACAGTACCCCTAACTACTGTACTGGATCTAGAGAGATGCTATCTAATATAAAACAAAATTCACAATATTAATACAGACCCGGAAGCATACTATCATCATAAACTGTGGAAGCATAACAAAACCATAAAAATAACAATGAGCCACATCCATCCGTAAGTGGCTGCTACATTTCATTACAACAAAAGGACCGAATCTTCAAAGCACTTGACGTTCAGCTAATCTCCCAAGCAGGTCTCTCCCCTTGCTCTAACTATCAGGCGCTGGCTAAGTGTTCTCATCTGGAATGAAAAACAACAAACAGCAAGAGTGAGCTTATAACTCAGCAAGTATAATCATACGTCACTCTCAATGATGAAGAAACATGAACATGAAAATGAAAAGGGGCAACCAGCATTAGAAATACAATGAGATTTGAGAGGAAAGGAACATTTAGAAGCATCAATTGGCCATTTATCATGTCTTGGAACATTTAATTGCCATTTGAACATGTTTTAGTGTATTATCAATTTACTTTAGTATTTGCGGACCAGCGCCAGTAGGTCGTACTAGCAACGATGCGGGAGAACGAGGAAAGGATCATGATACTCCACATGATCTAAGGCCGTGAGGGATTATCTTTTACGACCCATCCGGGGGGTCGTGCACATCGTGCCGTAAATCACCCCATTCCCCCGGGGTACCAGGGCAGTCATCGTTCTTCCACAGTAGTATCCTAAGGCGTGACATGGACACCACCTGCTTACACACAAGCGACCAAAATACGTGGCCCAAGTATTCTTCGGGTTTCCACTGTGATGGACGTGTCAAGCCAGAGAATACTACCCATCTAAAAGTCCATGGTCCTAGTTTCATGATTCCATTTCTATTTCCATTTCCATTTGAGGGAAAGTCCACCGTATCCATTTTTGCTGTATCTCCCGCCATTTGGTAGGTTTTATCATGCACATATCACATTGTGGACTTCCCTCCGTGTACTCGTTCGGTTCTCATTTCATTTTGAAACTTAAGCATGTTTTCATATTTCCATTTATATGCGTACTTATCAAAATTCATGGGAGATTCATGAGAGGGATTGAGATTCCTTACCGTTGACGAGCCAATCACATTGGGGTCCTCCGGAGCCCGTTTCTGAATCTTACGATTTCAAATGTACATTCGTCATAATGTTCATAACAATGGAATGAGGGTACAATATACAAATTATCCATTTACTTCGTATGAACAGTAATAGGGATCGTTCAACACTTCCGGATGCCCCAAACGGGTAGATTCGTGTCCAATCGGACGTCCGGTCGACATACATGTATCATTAGGACATGGTGATTCATATCTTAAGATCAATTTAAGATAATACAAAGGTGAGAGCATGTAAATTTATTTGTTCACCTCAGGTGAACAGTGTCAGGAGGTATTTAGAGGTCTCGGACGCCGTGAACGGGTCGATTTTTGTGAAATCAGACGCCCGGTCGATAGGTATACATATTAGGGACGTGGTGATTCATATTTTGAGATCAATTTCATGATACACGGACGGTAAATGGGAAATCCCCAAATTTTTGTGGGTTAGGGTTTCGGTGAACCAGAACCGGACGAATTGGACATGATTCGGACAAACAACCACATATTCTTGGACCTCTAGGCATGGGTTTCAAGATCCTAACATTCACGGTGGGTATCGATACAAAATACCTAACGAAATCACATAAAACATCGAAAGAGATCGAGAAGTGGGTATGAGAACACTTGCCTCGACGCGTGCTTTCACCTTTATATCTGGCTCGAGCTCAGCTCGAACAGCCAGCGAGCAGCCTCGCTTCTGGTTTTTCCGCTTGATAGGAAGGCTCGAGTGCCTGGAGGGCGCCGGTCTGAGCCGCGACAAGCCAGCAGCAAGCCTACGCCGCATTTTCGCCGTTCGGGACCCGTTTTGACCATTCTAACCCAATCTTTCACATCCTAGGGACTTGTCCTTGATTATATAATCTTAATAAGCCATGATTATCATGCTTTAAAACGCGAAATATTATTTTCAAAGTTACATAACTCGGTTTACAATTTTTGTTCCCGATTTACCAATTTTGGCTCTTTCAGCTGTTCATCCGATTCCTCTCATACCTTTTGACCATGGTACACCCAAATTAACTTAATTGCCCTCTAATTATTATTTCCTTAACTCGGAACCTCACAATTCTCCCCCACTTATAAAATTTTGTCCTCAAAATTTAACGAGCCTCGAATTCCCAAATCTGAGGTGGACTCCTCAAATTCTAAACTCATTTCCTAAGACAATGTGTATTTTAGAAATCTCAAGCATTGGATCATTCTAATCCTCATCACGCAACAATCCCTTAGCCTCTTAGAACGATTCACCCAAGACACTTACCAATTATCCCAACCATCGGTACTAGGAAAACCTTATATTGATTTCTAGATATTTCAAAAGCCGCCTACAATCATGCCAGACATCTTCCAACTCAAACCGACACTTCAAACGGGCCAATAAACTTTCCCTTCAATTCATTCCAAGCCTCGAAAGAAATCGGTCACTGGAATCTCAACCGTATCCAGAAACCTCTGGGCCACGGGCCCACAACACTTCCGCTGCGCTACTCTGATTAATCCCCTAAATTATGCCACAATCAAAACTCTAATCATGACGATCACCCAAGGAGTTGACAGGACTTTCAATCCTTACCCAAAATTCTCAAAATTCTGATCACTTAGTAACCTCAAGATTCCGTTGGCATATCAACGAGCCAACTGACCAAAACCGAATACGATTCTAACTTCCAACAAGATCACGACATTCTAACACCCAGTCATTTGGACTTACTAGCGGTTCATGCTTCACATCCACCATGAAGCTTCAAAGACATACAAGGCCCAAGACTCGCATCATCAATTTCCAACATTGATGCCTGCCTTCCCAAGGAAGACACCGAGATTTACTTTCTCAACCTTTAAACAAGTCTGATCACATGCAATACCATATAACCATCATCCTCTAAGGAACAACTAAATGCCTTTCTCCGAAGACAAATACCCCTGAGATTTCGAAAGAAGAACTCTATGGCCAATTCCGACATACACGAGAGGGTAACACTAATCTGGACTCCTCCCCCACTTGTCTCAAGGGTATTACATTCCACGAGAACTCATCGGACCCATTAGGGGTCAACCAAAATACCACGAACATCAATCACCCTATCCGACCATCTATTTACCTCGAAGGTTTTGGAATATTCTACCACGATACCAAAGCCGATACTTCCACGGCCCTGCCTAAGATCCTCAACGATTAGCATCGATTCGACATGACCTCAAATTATCGATCAAAAGATAACTCAGCCGAATCTTCATTTTTGATAACATCCTCGATCAAATGATCTCCATGAAAGACGATATCAATTTCTTGATACATCGATCAATTCAACCCATGCTTCAAATCCTACAACCAGATTGCAAGATGCTATCTTTTATCAAGCCAACTATATCAATACTGCCGTGCGTCCACCTAACTACTATTAAATTCAGATTGAGACTTAATCCCTTTAGCTATCTCAAGTTCATACCCAAAATTGCACAATTCAATTACCAGGTACAATATATTTACTAACACAATTCAGATCTACCCGATAACTTACTGACCAGATCATTCAAACGTCACGCCAAGATTGCACCACTAGATGATTCAAGTTAACCCAACCAATTGTATCCATGAACTCCAAAAATATCACAACCTCGACACCACTTGTATCGAACTTGGATCCATAATTAAATAAACCTAGGAATCATAAAACCATATATATAATCGGATCCTAAAGATGCAAGGATTGTGACATTAAGATCAAGATATTCATCTTCTATCTCGGCAATCCACATATTTCTCTCATGCTTCATCACCACCGAAACTTTGATTCTAAGGCACTAGATTCTCCACTTCAAGGTCAGAGGATACAACTATCCTTAATCCAACAACCATACTATCTATAACTTAGATCATAGTCCCCAAATCCTTTCGAGAAAACCTTTCTCGAAGATTTGAACATAAACATCCACTTTGATACATCCCTTTTACCTTTCCAAATGCTAGGTCACCTTTGTCATTACTACCAAGCCTAGATCCTCCCAATTACACAATTCAAAACACTGTCACGACATGGGTTTGGAAGTCCCAAAACAACATCAAATTACACCATTAAACCCAAGAACCTCACCTCTTGCCATGACAGGTGACATTAACACATTGTGTTCGAACCTTAGGACCCTGATATAAAACACTGAACCTTTTTTACCACCTGTCCAGGACTAAAGATATCCTTAAATCTCACAATCAGACTATCCACTATTGAGACACGCTCCCAAGAGTCTCAACAACACTAAACATTAATCCGAGAAACTTCCATCACACATGGGACCTGATCTCTTAATCCTCGAGACCCAAGATCTTTCTCACGTCAACCAACTGAGGTCAACTTCACTTCCTATCTATCATAGGGCAGCACACCATATCTTCTATCAGACATGGGGGTCACCGCAATGTTATCTTAGGTCTCAAAATCTACATCTCGTCCTTACCAGGATCTGGACTGCCCAAAAGTCCATTAACTGACCACCTAAGACTTCATATACCCAAACTTAACTCCACCCAATTCATCATGCTCTCAAGGTTGACCTGGCAACCCTTCGAAGCAAAATACCAATCCAGGGACTTCAATCGAGAACTGATCAAACTTAAACCTTAAACCGAGATTAATTACCCTAGGCCTCAGATCAACACTGATCAGGTCAAGGACCCAATCAATACCGATCAAATTCCAACATGAAGGTGTCTCAACACACCATCTTTCTCTTGACCCTACAACCAACCACCAATATTAGTAGTCTCCAACAAAGAGGCACTACTAATACTTCCTTGAGATCGAAGCAATTCAGCTCAAGCCACTCCTAGAACACAAGCTGGGACGCATGAGCTAGCTAATCAAACTTAGCGCTAGCCTAAGTCATTGGGACTGGGGTAACCAAAACTATCCGGATTGACTTAGTCATCAAATGCCTTTACTCACTTAGTCAATCAATCTTAATCTAACCTAAGCTTCTGCATATGATTCAGATCAAACCTAAGGCATCTCTCTTTCTCTCTAATACCAACTGTGACGGACCGAGTCATTTTCCTTAAATAACCCTCTGTCAATAAACATATCATTAATGCCCATTGGAATTATAAATTTTTGCAGAAAATTGGGCAGAGTTTTCTCTATAACTGGACAAAAAATCAAAATACAACCTGTTCAAAAAGGTCCTGCACAAGCATACATTTATCAAAGGTTTAGTATCAAGCCTACAACATACCACACAGGATCACACACTGTCATATCATCCATGGCTCCAATACAGTACCCCTAATTACTGTACTGGATCTAGAGAGATACCATCTAATATAAAACAAAATTTACAATATCAATACAGACGCGGAAGCATACTATCATCATAAACTGCGGAAGCATAACAAAATCATAAAAATAACAACGAGCCACATCCATCCGTGAGTGGCTACTACATTTCATTACAACAAAAGGACCGAATCTTCAAAGCACTTGACGTCCAGCTAATCTCCCAAGCAGGTCTCTCCCCTTGCTCTAACTATCAGGCGCTGGCTAAGTGTTCTCATCTGGAATGAAAAATAACAAACAGCAAGAGTGAGCTTATAGCTCAGCAAGTATAATCATACGTCACTCTCAATGATGAAGAAACATGAACATGAAAATGAAAAGGGGCAACCAGCATTAGAAATACAATGAGATTTGAGAGGAATGGAACATTTAGAAGCATCAATTTGCCATTTATCATGTCTTGGAACATTTAATTGCCATTTGAACATGTTTTAGTACATTATCAATTTACTTTAGTCTTTGCGGACCAGGGCTAGTAGGTCATACTAGCAACGATGCGAGAGAACGAGGAAAGGATCATGATACTCCACATGATCTAAGGCCGTGAGGGATTATCTTTTATGACCCATTCGGGGGGTCGTGCACATCGTGCCGTAAATTGCCCCATTCACTCGGGGTACCAGGGCAGTCCTCGTTCTTCCACAATAGTATCCTAAGGCGTGACACGGACACCACCCGCTTACACACAAGCGACCAGAATACGTGGACCAAGTATTCTTCGGGTTTCTACCATGATGGACGTGTCAAGCGAGAGAATACTACCCATCTAAAAGTCCATTGTCCTAGTTTCATGATTCCATTTCTATTTCCATTTCCATTTGAGGGAAAGTCCACCGTATCCATTTTTGCTGTATCTCCCGCCATTTGGGAGGTTTCATCATGCACATATCACATTGTGGACTTCCCTCCGTGTACTCGTTCGGTTCTCATTTCATTTTGAAACTTAAGCATGTTTTCACATTTCCATTTATATGCATACTTATCAAAATTCATGGGAGATTCATGAGAGGGATTGAGATTCCTTACCGTTGACGAGCCAATCACATTGGGGTCCTCCGGAGCTTGTTTCTGAATCTTACGATTTTAAATGTAAATTCGTCATAACGTTCATAACAATGGAATGAGGGTACAATATACAAATTATCCATTTACTTCGTATGAACAGTAATAGGGATCGTTTAACACTTTCGGATACCCCAAACGGGTAGATTCGTGTCCAATCGGACGTCCGGTCGACATACATGCATCATTAGGACATGGTGATTCATATCTTAAGATCAATTTAAGATAATACAAAGGTGAGAGCATGTAAATTTATTTGTTCACCTCGGGTGAACAGTGTCAGGTGGTATTTAGAGGTCTCGGACGCCGTGAACGGGTCGATTTTTGTGAAATCAGATGCCCGGTCGATAGGTATACATATTAGGGACGTGGTGATTCATATTTTGAGATCAATTTCATGATACACGGACGGTAAATGGGAAATCCCCAAATTTTCGTGGGTTAGGGTTTCGGTGAACCAAAACTGGGCGAATCGGACATGATTCGGACAAACAACCACATATTCTTGGACCTCTAGGCATGGGTTTCAAGATCCTAACATTCACGGTGGTTATCGACACAAAAATACCCAACGAAATCACATAAAACATCGAAAGAGATCGAGAAGTGGGTATGAGAACACTTGCCTCGACGCGTGCTTTCACCTTTATACCTGGCTCGAGCTCGGCTCGAGCGGCCAGCGAGCGGCCTCGCTTTTGGTTTTTCCGCTTGATAGGAGGGCTCGAGCGCCTGGAGGGTGCCGGTCTGAGCCGCGGAAAGCCAGCAGCAAGCCTACGCCGCGTTTTCACCGTTCGGGACCCGTTTTGACCATTCTAACCCAATCTTTCACATCCTAGGGCCTTGTCCTTGATTATATAACCTTAATAAGCCATGATTATCATGCTTTAAAACCCAAAATCATATTTTCAAAGTTACATAACTCGGTTTACAGTTTTCATTCCCGATTTACCAATTTTGGCTCTTTGAGCTGTTCATCCGATTCCTCTCTTATCTTTTGACCATGGTACACCCAAATTAACTTAATTGCCCTCTAATTATTATTTTCTTAGCTCGAAACCTCACAGAAACTGTATGTTAAGCTAAAGAAATGTGTGTTTTGACTAGAGGAAGTAATGTGTTGGGGGCATGTAATTTCAAACGGAGGTATCGTTGAAGATCCGAAGAAGGTAGAGGCAGTTATTAACTGGAATAGACCTACCTCAATGACTGAGGTTAGGAGTTTTCCCGACATGGCAAGATATTATAAAAGATTTGTAGAGAACTTTTCTTGGATAGCTATACCTTTGACTCAATTGATAAAGGAGGCCAAGTTCAGCTAGACAGAAGAGTGTGATCAGAGTTTTCAAGAATTGAAGGATCGTTTAAAAATCGCTCAGATACTAACTATTCTGGAGGGTTCAGGTGGTTTTGAAGTATATTGTGACGCCTCCAAGGCAGGTTTGCATTGTATATTGATACAAAATGGCAAGGTAGTAACTCATGGGTCTAGACAGCTGAAAGTACATGAAAGGAACTATCCAACTCATGACCTGAAATTAGCTGCGGTGGTATTTGCCCTAAAGATTTGGAGACATTATCTTTATGGTAAGAAATTTCTTATTTATTCTGACCAAAAAAATTTAAAGTATTTGTTCTCACAGAATGAGCTTAATATGAGGTAAAGGAGGTGGGTCGACTTCCTGAAAAATTATGGCTGTGAAATTTCGTAATGACCCGATCTTGAAACCTAATAATTATGGAGTGATTCAGTTGATGATGATCATGATTAGGTTAAAAAATAATGGATAAATAGGTACTGAAGTAAAAAAAGAGCAAATAGGAAGAAATGGGATCGGTGTAATTTTATGAACAGAACCGCTCGAGGCTCGCCAGAGGGGAGGTAGGAGCGGGAGAGGGTTGTGAGGTTGGTGCTCAAGCGTTGCTCGAGTGCCAACCCAGGCCCAAAAGTGCGAAACTAGTGCTCGACTACCAGTCTTGGGTTCCACACATGCCTACTTTTCTTTCGTGTTTTAAAAGGAAAAATTAGGATGGGGATTCAGGAGAGCAGCATGACAGCAACGAGAGGAGGAGGAAGGAGGAAAAGGGAAAAAAAGAGAGAAATCCACCGGTTCTGGGTAAAAATAACGGTAGAACAGGCTAAGACAAGTATATTTTGGATGTTATTTACTGTTTTTACAGATTTTCAGTATCTCGAATATTGTGTTTATGCTTTAAATCCATATTTTTCAATGTTCACTATAAATAAAGTATATTTCTCCTGATTAATCGGATAGATTTCATATTTACCGGCATATACTGTAATATTTACCTTCGATTTCATGTATAAATATATGTTTGGTATTCGTTTCTCGTCCAGAAGGTTTGACAAAACCCTAAGTACAAAAATGAAGGAATTAGGTGTTTTAAATCCCCAAAGTTTGATATGTTAATGTTGATTTGTAACAAGGTAATGCCCATGTTGTGATTTGTACCTGAAAAATTTACACGAAATTATACTGTTAAATTACTGATAATTTTGAAGTATACCGAAGAGTTAACCGTGAGATTTTAACTGATCTTCTGAAGAATGATAGATTATAAGCTTCCTAATGTTGTTAATTAGGACCTAGGATTGATATACAATTAGGTAAGGTTCTCCGATATGTCTTAGAACGTTAGAGTGGTAATTAAGGATAACTTTGCTAATGGAGTTATACGTGGTTCGCCCTTCCTCAGGGTGATAACCTAGAGTGTAGTTATTGTTACTGGTCGGTATTACTGTCATAAATCCCATGAGAAAGGATATATCCCATGAGAAGGGATAACTGTTACTGGCCTTGGATTGTGTGGAATAAACACAATTTATCCTCAATTACTCGTCTCATCGGCTAGTAGGGTCTACTAGTTTGGTCCTTTCAATAGTCAAAAGAGAATTTCTAAAAATTATAGAGCTGATACTGATTTCTGCTTTCTGAAGCATATTTTGTCGATTTATGATTATCGAAGCATGATTACACTAATTCAAGATTTTCGATACATGTTTAAATAGAATTATGCTTTATTCCTGTTTCCATGGACGCCTCCGTTCTCCTGATTATCGTGGTTTCTGTTCTAGTATATTTATATTTTATATAAAAGCGTGAAATATGATTATAGAGACCTATTCAAATAGAATTATACTTTTCACATGATTTTTGTATATGTTTCTATTCTCTGATATTTTTATGACCTTCTACATTTATATTCTGTATCAAAATATTTCACTTGCATGCTTTATGGTATACTACTGGATTTCGGCTCACTGTTTTATTTTTTTTCTCTAGATAAGGTTATAGAGAAGATACCGGATGAACAAAAGTGATTAGAGCTTAGTAAGGAGCTGGATAGAGTCTCGGAGTATTAGAAGACTTGGGATTTTTTTGGGATATTATTAATGTAAATGTCTAAATTGTGGATGAAATTATGTATTAATAGCTGTGATATGTTTTGTATTCTGACAGAATAGTATTTATGCTTCCACAGGGTTATATTATAGATATAGTTGCTTTCACTATTTTGATTATTGAATATGTACAGGTCCTAGATGATATTTCTCATATGGATTCTGGTATAATAGTTAGGATTGTTGATATTAAGCTATGGATGATATTTGTGGTCCTGTGTTTGCATGTTGTAGGGTAAGTTATGATATTTGATTAGCTATGTGCTTGTACATGTATAATTGACAAGTTGTATTTTTGGTTTTTACTTAGTTTCAGAGG
The DNA here is from genome assembly GCA_025585075.1 of Nepenthes mirabilis. NCBI lineage: Eukaryota > Viridiplantae > Streptophyta > Magnoliopsida > Caryophyllales > Nepenthaceae > Nepenthes > Nepenthes mirabilis. Next base: position 277 of record JAODPA010094621.1, on the reverse strand, counting down.
AGACTCTGTTAAAATCTCTGCTGGATTTAAATGATTTTAGTTTCTATATGTGTTTGACGGATGGTCATATAAGGATTAGGATCCATTCCGTTATAAATTCAGTATAAACCTGGGAAAGCTAATGTGGTTGCAAATACCCTGAGCCGTCGATCAGCTACGTGGCGAGGTTTCAAATTAAATAGATGAAGATGTTAGATTACTTGAAATAATGCGATGCCTAACGATATGTTCGAGATAACTAAATGCTTGTATCATACCTTTAGATTCAACCATAGGT
>JAODPA010094610.1:2115-22730 GCA_025585075.1 Nepenthes mirabilis | reverse complement strand
AATTTAATCAAATAAAAAATATTTAGTGGCAAGGAACATGCTTGACATTCATGGATCATATATTTTTGACGGACAGATCACGATCGTCGTCCGCTCAGCATGAGTCCACGTAGATATTATGTAGCCACAAGCATATGTCTGTCACGTAGCATTATCGTAACCGTCCGTCATCGTAAAGGGGGTTTTGTAGAAACCCCGATTTATCGCAACCGAGACCGTACGCGTTTATTTATATATTTTGGGGGGCATTTTCCCCAGCTCGGTACTTCACTCGCTTTCTCAGGTAAGCACTTCATACTTTCTCTATTTTTATGCTTTAGATTTCGATAGCTGCTGATCAGATGAGACGGTGTAGTTCTTCCTGATGTGATTTGATTAGTTTGTTTTTGCAACTTGAATTTTGGATTTGTTGATTCAATTGTACTTTATTGCTATTTACTGTTCTGTTGATTTCGAACTTTAGAGCGAAAAGCAATTGTTGATTCAGTTCTTTTTGAGCTTGGAGTAAAAAGAAATGGGAAACATTGTTTAATAGTTATTTAGTCGAATTTCATGCGAGATTATCAAATATTTATGCGAGTGGAATGGAGTAGATTATTCATGTTATTGTAATTGGTGAGAGGAGAGGCTGTTAGTTTGAAAACTGCAATTGCTAATCACCGTGTTGATTGTAAATAACGCTACGACTGTCGGGACCAAGTATGAAGATATGTGTACTTGTTTAGTTGTGTGATTGCAATCCTGGTTGTATGTATTTATTAATTCTACGGTTCCTGACGCAATGAATTTTTATTTTTGGTTTTCCCTAATTTACCAATTATTGCCTAATTGCCCTTTACATTGTAAATTTGTTATATAGTAGTGGCTTGAGCTGGAGCATGCATCGGTCTGGTCACAATCTTGCTCCATTCTAGGCACACCCAAGTCCATCATGATTGAGTCATTTTTCCTTTGGAGATGTGAATTGCCTGAACCAACTGCTTGTCTCCAATTGGTTTACAACAGCGTTTCTGTTTCAGGCAGTTTCCAATATCTAGGCTGTTGAAATGGAGGCGACATGATGCACCAGTAAGAGGTGATTTGATTGGGGCTAAATATAATTATAAAATGGAGAGATGCCTATAAAATTCAGTGAATAGGTGATAAGAAAGAATTTAAAATTGCTTCTACATTCAAATTATATTGCCAGAAACTGAGGCAATCAAAATTGCTGCTGCCAATTTTCTGGTTGTTACTTGGTCGTTATCAATTTGTCAACATTTAGATGGATACTAAAAGGGGGGAAAAAAGAAATTTGTTCTGTTGATGTTGATGTCTGTTCTTATGTCATTAAAAGCTGTAGAATGGAAAGGAAAGGAAAAATTTGAATCTTGTTCTTTATATGCCATTTTGAGCTCTTTCCTTGCCCATTTTCTAAGTTCCAAAAGAGCTTATAAGGGCTTGGAAAGGAATCTAATGGTCTAGTTTTACATGTATTTGTATCAAAAATGTGGGAAAGAAATTTTGCTGTGTGCATTATCATTTTTTGTTTCTAATTTTAGGATATGATTCTCCCATTCGCCACATTTTTATCCTAGTCATTCCATACTGTGGTTAATTGTGCATGTTCAAGTGCTGAAACTGTTCGTCTACAATTGTTGGTGAAGCAAAATGCTCAGACATCTACCTAGTGAGATTTGTTAGTATACTTGGTTCTGAATTTGGATGTGAGAAATAATTTTCTCACTATTGTACTCTTATAGAAAACTTTTTCCTGTTACATTATCTAGAAAAGGATTTTTTTACTCTCAATTGAAAGTTACATGAATGTGAAATGTTGATTCTGGTAATTATTGAGATGTGGATGGTTTAGTACATGACAGAGGGTGTGCTTTTCGGGTATTAAGACTTGAAACCTGAATATAGTTATATAGACATGTCAAGAGTCCCCTCTTTTTCTTTGATAAGTTTGCAAATTTTCTGCTGTTGTTTGCTGAAACTTACCGTTTTGACAAGCAGTTAGCTGCAACATCTGAAAATGGCTGAAGCTGTACCTGCTGCTCCCAGCTCAGAACTGTTGGAATGGCCACAGAAAGATAAGCGAAGATTTCTACATGCTGTTTATCGTGTTGGTGATCTTGATCGTACGATCAAGTATGCTTCTATATATACGGACATGATAATTATGTTTTGTTGATAAGAGCATCAGAATCTTGAGGTTCACATTTTATTTTGATATTTACATAGGTTTTACACTGAATGTTTTGGAATGAAGTTGCTGAGGAAGCGAGACATTCCAGAGGAGAAATATTCTAACGCTTTTCTGGGGTTTGGTCCGGAGGACTCTCATTTCGTTGTGGAGTTGACATACAGTAAGTAGTTTTAGAATTTCCCTTTACTGATGAATGATTATCATTTGAATCCATGGTTTGACTAAATAAGCAGCTCAACCCACAGTTCATTAGTCTGAGTAACCAGTGTGTTCATATTTTGTTCCATTCAGTAATGATGACTTCAACACATAAGTTCCATGGATGGATTTCCTTGACCTTAGGGTATGAAAATTTATTTGACCTTCCATATAGATGAGTCAATTGGAGGTGACTGTGCTCGTTTGAGCCCTCAAACCCACAGTTGTTCAGATCAATCTGATTCCAGTTCAACAGGTGAATGTGGTCTTTTACACTGCAGTGTGTTGTGTTTTTCAGGTGTGTGTTTGCACGTGTCAATTCCCACCTGGAGTACTTTTAATATGGCAATCCAGATGACTTATCTTATATTCGAACAAGGTGCCTTCACTGAGAGATTTTAGAAACCGGGGTGAATTTAGCATGATGGAGCATACCTACGAATTGTATTCAACCCAAGGAGTTATTTTCCTGGGGAGCAAGCTTTAGATCAATGAATTGCGAGTCCTACAATCCACAAACATGAAACAAGAGATCGTAAGGTCCACAGATTTGGCTATAGGGGGTTATCTTCGATGCTTAAGTCTATAGCATGCTAGCCAACCTAGAAAGCATAATAGCAGAGGAAAATAGTACCTCTCTGGTCATGCTGATATGAAGGTATAGGATGTAGGGACCCTTGTTGAGGGAAGATCATTGGGTCTTGATGGAGAAGTAATTATGTGCCCAGGTGAAGCCTACATGACTATTATGGTGAGCCAAGTGAACTTGAGCGATTCTTGGGCTTTGGTCAAGAGAGGGAATCGCTGAGTAAGCCTCTTTTGAGAGCTATAATAATGAACTCTCAATCGAAGCTTTGTAGCATGTTTTCACTAGAAGATTCTTCTCCATTTCTCTGTGGAGTGTCGCAGATTCCATAGAGGATCCCTGAGCGCCATTTGGTAAAAGCTTATAACAGAGATTTTGTCATGGCTAAAAATCTGGATAATTATGGCTGGTGCAATGACATCTCTTGATATCCACCTTGTGATCTGCAATTTTCTATATTCTACTGATTATATTGTAATGATGATGTGGGATGATAACCGTTTTAAATGAATTCAGCCATCCACCTGGACCCCAGCTCCTCCTTATTCTTCGACCAGGGACAATCCAATCCCTAGGAGTATGGCTCTTGAAAACTTGGTCCCTCCATGGGGACATTGCCCCAAGGTACTCGGCTCCAATTGTTGCACACCAAGAGTCAGCTTTCTAGGGTCATTTCCTTATCCCAGTGTGGGTGCTTCTGTCCATCTGTCATCTGGGACCTATTCAATTTTTTACTGGGTCCCATCAATGCCATGGGTGTTGAGTTAATAAACCATGGTCGAGCAATTTCGTACGCTGCTAGGCAAGGCTCAGTTGCAGCCTTTTACATGTATATTCTTCTGTTTTCGAGAACTTGAAGTCATTTTCCCTTCAATGGTATTGACGTCTTCTTTTAGCAATGATGCAAACTTTGATGCGTTGTTCTAGATCGTTGTTGTGCTTCAAACTTATATTTGTAATTGTTAACTTATGGATGATGCTTCATATTGGCTTGCAGACTATGGGGTTGATAAATATGACATCGGAGAAGGCTTTGGACATTTTGCAATTGCAACTGAAGATGTAAGTATAATTTTACCAGCGAAGGGTCTCAGGAATGAATTGCTGAAACTTTTTAAGGCCCCAATTGGACAACCGAATTAGACCTTAGAATTTAGAATTGGAATTATAATTTCAAGCTTAATTCCAATTCAGTTGCTCGGTGTTGTGTGGAATGGAAAGTCTAGTCCTTTGTACCAATTCCTTGAAATTGAAAAATGTAGAATTGAAAGGCTAGTTCTTTGTTCTAGTTCCTTAAAATTGAAAAATAGAGAAAGATAGTTCTTTGTAACTTTTAGCGGTAGAGTAAAGAATTGTAATTTTATGATTGAGAAATGTCTGTCAATTAGATATGATAAAATCAAAAGCGGTGAGACCCATTAGATAAAATATCATTGGTTGCTTGAGTCGGGTAGAGGTAGACTCATTGTTCTATTTTTAATTTATTTTTGAAAAGATTATATAAAAGGATTATTCAAAATTTTAAAAACTAATATTGTAATACAGAATATCGTTAAAAAAATATCTTAAAATTCAAAAAATAAGTATTTTTTAAACAATATATTATTTTGCATTAAAATTTTAAATTATATTTGGTTATTTATTTATAATGGGTACAGCCTGAGATATATCAGCCCAGTATTCAACTGAATAACAGGCCCAAATGCCAACGGTCCAATAGAAAGCTACAAAGCCTATCGATTAGTAACGGTCGAGTGCATGAACTAAAGGGCATTATATGAACAGCCGAATATTAAATGAGTTGTGTAATGGCGTGATATAGAGAGCTGCTGAAACGATTTTGTAATTGGTAGCCAAATAGCCCAATCATTGAATGGAGACGACCATCGCATACTGTAAGCAATGCCTTTCACTGCTTATCCGAAGCGGCAATATGTATTCGCATTGATTTCAAGTGCCGACTAATTAGACGATGCCTCTGGTTATAAATAGCACCTCTTTTGAACAAAAAAGGGAGAGACAAAGAAAAAGAAAGAAAGAGATACTTTGTCATTCAAGTGTGAAAAAATGAGCATTGTTTTCTAGATCTGAACTCATCCCCATCCAGAAATTTCAGAATTTTCATCTTTGTCATTTTTCCAATCCTAATAGAAAGATCGCTAATTTGAGCGTCGGAGGATATACCGGGGAATGAGTTCCGTATACCTCTCACATTTAGTTTATTTTATTGTGGTGTGTAGGATTTAGATTCGAAATTACGAAAATCATGCCCATTATTATCCGAACATTCAAGTAAATATTCAATGGCTCCCTAATTCGTCATCAATCCAGATTTTCGAGATGCATCATTGGTACCATCTGGGAACAAGCATGATAATCAAGCTACTCATTCGAAGAGTGAATATGGTCAATACTAGGACTTAGTTAAGTATGCCACCTAAGGACATTATTTCTTATGGCGATGACCCGACAGAGGGTTGCAAGGGAAATGTTCATCTGCCCACAAATGTAAACGTTGAGACACTAGCGGCCCAAGTTGACTCCATATCCAAGGTTCTTAAGTCCCTTTGGAATAGAGTGGAGGGACACCCACTGGGTGCTCAATCCTCCAATTCTCAAACCGCTACATCTAGAAGGAAGAACCAAAGGAAAAAGTCTCATTCCAAGCAGGTAATTTCGCAACCTAAAGACCTCAAAACACGAGAGGCCTCGAGTGATAGGAGCCTGACTCGGCTTGAAGGTTGATTGAATTTCATAACCTGGGAGGAAAGCTCAGAACGGCGAAACCTATGTTGTTCCCAAAATGTGGGAAAGCCTTCGGCTCATGACGAGACTATTCCTCAATGCGAAGAGGGTTGAGTTCGCCTCCCAGATGGAGGAGAGAATTAGAAAAATCGAGTAATAACTATTAAGAGGAAGCACAGATGGGCATTCGGCTGACTTAGAAAAGTCGCCAGTTACAAGGGAGATAAGGATGTATCAATTGCCTTTCAAGTTCAAAATGCCAATTTTGGAACCTTATGACAAAAACTTTGATCCAATGGGCCATCTGGATCACTTCCGCACTTTGCTAGAATTTCAAGGTGTAGAAGATCCAGCCTTATGTCTCTACTTCCTATTAACCTTCAAAAGAGATGCTCAAATTTGGTTTTACCGGTAGGCACCAAATTCTATTTGAATGTTCCAGAAGTTGATTGATAATTTCCTATTCCAGTTCGCCTCCAACAGAAGGGAGAAAAAGTAGCCATGATACCTCATCCAAATTTGGCAAGGTCCAAATGAGAGTCTAAAGTGCTTCTTGGCACGGTTCAACGCAGAGGCCCGAGGAATATCAAAATTAACCGATGAGGTAAAGTTGAACTCCTTCATGGCAACTGTGCAGTCGGGTGAATTTTTTAAATATTTGATTTAGTAAGAGACCAATACCTTACTTGAGGTGTCAACCATTATCCGAGCATATATTGTTGGCGAAGAGGCTAATGAAGCAAAGAGGCCGGAGTGTATAGACCACCACCTGGGATTGACTGGTGGAAAAAAGAGGAATGGTGATAATTTCTCCACTCAAGATCCTAGAAAGTACCGAAGGACAGAACCAAGTGTCAGAAATGAATAGAAACCTTTGAATCTAGCTATTTTGAATGATACTCAGTCAAATTTTTTGATGTAGATCCTGAATGAGAAGTTCTTGAAATGGCCCAAATCGGTTAAGAACTTGGAAGGAGAAGACCAGTCGAAAAACTGTTTCTACTATCGATATCTGGGTCATAGTACTAAGGACTGTTGGACTCTGTGGAGAGATATTAGGACCTTTATTCAAAGAGGGTATCTCAATAAGTTCTTAAAAAACTCAGGACTAGCCCCCGGGAGTGCCAACAACGATAAGACAGAGCTACAAGAATAATCGTGCAACTGGGTGGCGGTTGGAGTAGTAAATATGATATTAACAAGGCCACCTAGAAGTAGGCTTTGAACCATCCCGAGAAAACTTCCAACAATAAAAAATAGAGGCTAGGAATAAGAAATAATATCATTAATTTTAGTAACGACGATATGACTCATGTAGTAATTCCCCATTTTGACCCTCTTGTTATATCAGCACTTATTTCAGATGGTATCCTTGATTATCAATTGAAATGGATCTTTGTTGATAATGGAAGTTCTAGAAATTTTCTTTACCTTAATGCTTACTTTAATATCGGATTAAAAAAATGTCAAATGAGGTCAATTGAGGGTCCTCTATTCGAGTTGAACAATGATCCTGTACCAATTCAAAAAACCATTCAAGGGAAAGTCACATTAGGTATGCACCCAAAGGCATCCTCTCGAATGCTGACGTTCCTAATAGTAGACTTACCTTCGATCTACAATGCAATATTGGGGGGACTTTACTTGGTGGCGTTTGGAACAGTGATGTCAATCCCATATTTAAAGATGAAGTTCATGACTCCATGTGGAGTTAGAGAGGTCTTAGGCGACCAAGTCACTGGCTAAATCTGTTACTTAGCTCAAATGAATTAGGCGGTTTCGAATCAACCGATTGCCGGGACGAAGCAACCCTTCAGCAAGGTCCATCCGGTAAGTCAACTAAGCAAATTCCATTGGATCCGCACAATCCAATAAATGCATGTGGATCGGAGGTTCTCTTCCGAATCAACTGCGTGGGCAGCTGATGACATTTCTTCGACAAAACTCAAATGTGTTTGCATGGACACTAGCGGATATGCCAGAGATTTCAATTGAGGTGATGGTCCACAGGTTGGGCCTAAACCTTGGATGCAAACCGATCAAAGTAAAAACGGAGGAACCATTCTATAAAGAAACTCATTACAATGAGAGAGGAAGTAAAAAAGTTTCTCAATGCAAGCATCATAAGGGAAGTCAAATACACGAATTGGTTGTCAAATATATTGTTCGTCAAGAAAAGTAATAGAAAATGATGAATGTATGTCAATTTCACTGATGTGAATAAACCAAGTTCGAAAGACAGCTTTTTTCTATCAGGAATTAATTTGTTAGTAGACTCAGTATCCGAGTATAAACTATTGAGTTTCATGGAAGCCTATTTGGGTCACTTTCTTTATGACCGACTAGGGGATGTACTTCTTCAAAGTTATACCATTCGGCCTAAAGAACGCAAGGGCGACATATCAGAGACTGGTAAATAAGATGTTTGAGACACAAATAGGAAGGAATATAGATGTATATGTGGACGAAATGCTCATCAAAAGTAGACTTGCTGATGACCATATTTAACACCTAGGTGAAGCTTTCGAGGTGCTTCGAACACATCAAATGAAGTTAATCCAACAAAGTGCGTGTTCGAAGTAACTATTGGAAAGCTTCTTATGTTTATAGCGTCTCATCGGGGAATTGAGGCAAACCCCGAGAAAATAAGGGCACCTGTGGATATGAACCTACCTCGAACTGTGAAGAAAGTTCAGAGGTTAATCGGGAGACTTGCAACATTCTCTCGATTTCTAGTGAAACTTGCGGAGAAACACCTTCCGTTCTTTAAGGTTCTGAGAGGAATTAAGGCAAATGGTTTTCAATGGATGGAAGATTGTCAGTCAACCTTCCGAGAATTAAAAGAATGCATCGCCAACCCTTAACTCCTGTCATCTCCGAAAGAAGGTGAAGAATTGTACCTTTACTTAGCCATATCTAACACGACATTAAGCTCAGTCCTGGTCAGACGGGAGATCAAGAAATTATGGCCGGTTTATTATGTCAGTCAAATTCTGATAGATACCAAGATTCGTTATCTGCATGTCGAAAGGATCGCTTTAGCACCGATCCATTCCGCCAGAAAGTTTCGGCCATACTTTCAAGCTCATAAGGTTGTCATTCTAATTAATCAATCATTGAAAGGGATTCTACGAAGACCTGGGGTGTTTGAAGGAATGATTAAATAGATTGTAGAATTGGGCGAGTTTGATATAGAATTCTGAGCGCAGTTGACTATTGGGTAGGCCCTTAAAGATTTCATGGTCGAAACGACAACCCCAGTTCCGCTTGATCTCAAGAAATGTGGAGATCCACTTGAACATGAAGAGGCACAAATGTGGATCTTGCATATAGGCGGGTCATCTTCTCAATCAGGGAATGGAGCTGGTATGGTCTTGAGAACTTTAGATGGGTCAGAAATAAAATACTCAATGACATTCGGATTCTCTGCCATTAATAACGTTGCAGAGTACGAAGCTTTATTGATGAGGCACGGACTAGAAAATGAATACTCAGTCAAAAACCTGATTGCTCACAGCGATTCAGAACTAATCGTCAACCAAGTGATTGGAAATTTTAATGCATCAAGTCCATGTCTTGCAAAATACCTTGCTAGAGTAAAGGTCCGGATCGAGTCATTCGACAAGGTGGAAGTTCGTTACATTCCGAGGGAAGACAACTAGAAGGCAGATTAGTTGGCAAAAACGGCAGCGTTTGGGAACCCTGAGCAATATGCTAGAGAGATGAGGGAAATCCTTATGATCCCAAGCGTAGAGGTCCTAGAAGAAGAAATATTCTAGATTTCAAACGGCGATTCCTGGATGACTTCGTGCAAAAGGTATCTTGAAGAAGATCTTCTTCCAAAAAACTCGAAAAAAGCCGGACGTGTAAAAAAGACAGTGGGGTGGTACAATCTCATGGATGGAAAGTTGTACCGAAGAGGGTACTCCATCGCTTACATGCAGTGTTTGACACCAACCGAAATTGATTACGCGTTGAGTGAAGTACACCTCAAAATTTGTGTTACACATAGAAAGTAAAAATCTGGCGCTTAAAGTTATACGATAGGGCTACTACTGGTTCACAATAAAGAGAGACGTTGTCGAGTAAGTGAAAAAATGCCAAAATGGTTAGATCCACGACATCCCTCATCGGCCACACACCGAACTCCAAACCCTACAATCGCCCTGACTGTTCGCACGGTAGGGGTTGACATATTAGCCCATTATCCATTGTAGTAGGATAATGAAAGTTCATTATAGTTGCCACAGATTACTTCACGAAATGGGTAGCGGCCTTCGCATTAGCGAGAATCACTAAACAAAATACGATCAAGTTTGTCTGTCAGAGCGTCATTTACAGGTTTGGGATTCCTGAGGTCATAGTGACTAATAATAGAACCCAATTCATCGGAAAAGAGTTCACTAAGTACCATGCGAGTTTAGGAATTAAGTTGGTTCATACTTTTATTGTCTATTGGCAGATGAACGGGCAAGTGGAAGAGACGAATCAAATCTTGTTCCATGGGTTGAAAATGAAGCTAGAAGATGCAGAGGCTCTTGGGTAGACGAGCTACGCGTCATGTTGTAGTCCTTCCAAACAACTCCTAGAGAACCGATACGAGAGACACCGTTCAACTTGTGTTATGGGATAGGGGCGGTTATTTTGATAGAGATCGGACTACCCAGCCTCCGAATCGAAAACTTCAACGCACAAAGTAATTCCCAACTTCTGAAAGGACATCTCGATTTGCTTGAGGAAGTCCGAAACATGGCAAAGCTGTAAATGGCTGCTTACTAGCAGCGAATTGTCCGGTATTATAACAAGAAGGTAAAGGCTAGCTAGTTTGAGATAGGGGTTTTGATTTTGAGGAACATAGAGGTTACGACAAGATCACTGACAGGGAGAAACTCTCCCCTAATTGAGAGGACAATTCCTAGTCTCAAATATTCTCTAGAACGGTGCGTATAAATTATGAACTCAAAATAAAAAATTGGTCTCGAGAGTGTGGAATGCCCTCCATCTCAAAAACCATTATTAGTGAATTCGCGTCCAAGTCTGGATGGGATAGAGGTAAGTTTTGTGCACAGCATATGGGGTGCTTGTATGATGTATTTAAACATGTTGATAACAATAATATTGCAACTAATTTATTACTTAATTGTTAATTTGTGTGTTTGTATGTGTTTTCATGAATACAAGTAACCATGATTGACCCTAGGTCGGGTGGAACTCTTACTTGTTAAAATGACCTGTTAAAGACGAAGTCATAGCATCAGTTGACTCAACCTAGCGACCCAAATGACAGTCTGATGCAAACTATCGTATAATGACCTAGGGGCTTGTAGACAAAAGTTCAACCCATTTTTGAGAGGTTGAATAAAAAATCAAAATGAAAAAAACCTCAGGGGGCTTTCCCAGTATGAGTGCGATGACATCCTCCCATAGAAATGAGTTTCATCAGTCTAATATGGTCAACAGATTAGGGTCTGACAGAGCCCAGCAGGAATGGCAACCTTGCTTAGTCGAAAAACGAAGATTGTGTTGAACAAAATTCAGCATGGATAAAAAATCGTATCAGTGACAATGATTGGTACAATCTAACTGATCTATTAGTAAATTGATCCATTAGTATACAAATATCGACAACATGGAGATCCAAACTTTCAACATAAGGGTTACAATTATTTTGCCCATTGCCTACACATGAGCATCTCGACTATCCTAACTAGCTGGAGATTGTAGCGATGGATCCCCACTAGGACTTGGGAAATTTTTAACGTTAGAACATTGAAAAGCCACAAAATTCCTCGGATTGAGATAACTTAAAGAGAAGTTGGCCCCCACCAAGGATACAATCCACATGCAGGTAGAAAACCCCTCCTAAAACCTGTCGTTTAGAGTCGGCCCAACCTCTTTTGGTCAGAGACGTACCCTTGGCTTTCCATCTAGTTGAGCACACTTATTCTAAAGATCAGCAATTAGGTTGACATCTGAAATTGAATGATGCTTAGCCTCTTGGAGTTTGTCCTTGAGTGAGGAGATCCAATCCATGGCTACGACCTTTTCGTTTGATAACTTTTGAGATCTTGTCTATCACTCGGACAACTCTTTATCTAAGTAAGTGGTCTATCTCAACTTTGCTCGACCTCGGGAATGGTAGCGCTAACTTGAATCTCCGTCTACCTGAGAACCGCAAGGTCAGTGTACGTCTGGGATAAGCAAGCAATTCGGTATCACGTCTGTGCAGCCCATCATTGATCAAACCAACCAACTCCTGCAGCTGCCAAACAAAGCAAATCAGTCAGTTGAAAATAACAACGATAAGGGGAATACTTGGAGATGATGGGTTACACAAACAGTACCTCAATGGGAAAAGATCTTTCTTAAAAAGAGGGATTGGGAGAAGATCCAAATTCAGAGATGGGCTGAGTCATCCAGCATAAAAGAGGGAGAGCATGGCACTGAAGAGGAACTTCAAACCCGGGGGGAGGTGAAAAAGCATCTGGATCCTCCGGGTGCCTAGATGCCAAAGCGTTAGCTTGAAGAACCTCTTTCGCTTTCGAAACTTTTAGTTTGTTATCAAGGAACTCTTCTGTCGCCTGATTATTATTATTAATAGACTCCGCAATGAAAGCAGCAGAAAGCGTAGAAATAGGCTCATCAGGCAACAAATTAACAAAAACTAGGACCCCATATTTAGCTATAAAAGGAGCAACAATCGGTTCATTAAAACTATTGACAATGGACTCATTTATTCTCGAAACTGTGGGTAATAAAGCTTCACACCCTCTATCATCTTGGGCGCCTCCTCAAAAACTGGGTGGCTCGATGAGGAAGAGTTGGAATTCAGCCTTCGAGACGATTCATCAGCTTCTAATGTGGTCATCTCTTCACAGGCCTCATCAATTGTCTTGTCATAGTCGCTATAGGAGATTGGAAGGGATCGGCCCTTTCGGCCACCCTTTTAAGATATTCCTGAATAAAACGTTTTCTCGATTTTTTTTGGGCCGGTGGAGAGGCGTATTGGCAACGGCCTCCCCTTTGGCTCTCACTTCCCAGTCAACTTCAGTAATCGCTTAGTGGGTCAAAAAATTGTTTGTTCTCCTGAGCAAAATAGCGTTTTCCTCGATCAATTCAGTCAAGGATTGAGCCAAAAAAGTCTCATTTTCTGAGACATCTCCAGAATAAGTAGGATTAATCGACCTTCATTTGTTGGAAAGGGTCCAGCCGGAAGGGATTGTAATGAAAAAGTATCGGTCCTTTCTTCCTTTTATTGAGTTCGGATCACCTCTGCTTATCTTTTACTTTTTTTGGGGAGTAAAAGAAATCCAATCACTAGCGTCTAGACAAAGTTTCCAACGATGAAAAAAACACATAGGGAAATCAAATACCCAATGGTGTTGGTATGGAGGCGCGCCACAAGAATTTTAAGAGCCTCCAAAATTTCATATTGTTCCCTTACAAAAAGAATACAAAGCCCTCCCTTCAAATGGATTTTGTAGATGGTGCCGAAGCCGAGTTGGGAGAACAAGCTCTCTCATTGGATGAAGGAACCTGGAAGGGAACGCTGATAGGAATATTAAACCTGTTGTAAATATCTATCACATCCTCAATGGTGAAGACAGATGGAATCTCAGCAACGTCCTTAGAAACTGCTCGATGAGCCATAGAAACGAGAAGTAAAAAATAAATTAGAAGTGGAATATGAAGAAGTGTAGAATTGAAGCAGCGCCAGGCTTTAAATAAGTAAGGATCACAAACCAAAACAGCGTCGTCCAAAAATGCCAAAGGGGCGCATCTTTGTGATGACTGAAACACATGTCAGCATGAATATGCAATGCATTCCACTACACTGTCCATAATGGCCTAATGCAACTCCTCCCAGAGCAGTAGGCTAATAATAGGTGGCTCTGACGTCTAGTTAGGCGCGTCTGTTTTACTGTGTTGGTGATGATGGCCAAACGTGGCGCCTCCCAAGGTAGATACGCACTGCGCCATATCCATTCCAATGTGCTGGTCATGATGGCCTAACGCAATGCTTCTCAAAGCAACAGATTGACAATAGGAGACCTTGACAGTTGGTTAATTATGATGAGACAAGTCGGCCTTAATTAAACTCGATCCGATTGATTTACAGATGCTCAAATATCGTGTTCAAATCAAATTATTATGCGCTAAATTGTCAAAAGTCTGAGTTTTCAGAAGTTAAATAACGAAAAAGGACATTCAGGCACACGTCCAGCACATGACTTGAAGTCAAGTACTCAAATAATACAAATATGTTTAAGCCATGCAAAAAAAAAAGATGGAATATCATTCGAGTAGTTCTATTCGTTGAATCCTTTTATGATGTACAATTCTATAATAGTAAAAGTACAACTCGGGTGAAACAAAGAAAGATGTAGGACAACGACCCACGAAAAAAATCCCTTTTTCGGAACTTCAACGGCACCGTAGAGGAAGGAAAAGAACAAAATTTGTCCGCCCAAGCCTGCAGTAGTCGCCTGGATCACCTCAAGAGGGAACATAAAGTCGGGGACCTTGTTACAATGATAAAAGGTTGACTTTGGCACGGACATAAAAGAGGGAAACCAAAATGGTTACCTTTACAAAAGATGGTAACCAAGACAGTTTTCAAATGTTTTTTTGAACTTTGGCTCCAAAATGTGGAAAGAAACTTACATTGACTCTAGTAACGATTGCTCGTGACAGCAATGGTATTATGTTGGCTTTGAACAATCATCCTATCGGACAAGAAAAGGAATGCCCCATGATGCAAGGCAAAGAGATCTCCTCATTTGTAGCCGAGACTAGGGCTCAGTGAGCATTCAATTCAGGAAAATATCAAATTAGAGTAATTGATGGTAAAGAATAAAATCTTGCTAAACAAAACCCTGAATCAGCAGAGTATCTGGGGAAGGGGTGCGCATTGATGAAGTCACAACCGGCATCCCATCAATGACAAGCTAGGGGTTTGAATTCAAACCTCCCAACATGGGGGGCTAATAATGGTACGGCTTGAGATGGACTAGCTAGTACTTAATTGTATACAAGGCCCAAATACCAACGGCTCAATAGAAGAAGCCACAAAGCCTATCGATTTGTAGCATTCGAGTGCATGAACTAAAGGGCGTTATATGAATAATCAAATATTAAATGAGTTGCGTAATGGCTTGATACAGAGAGCGGCTGAAATGATTTTGTACCAGGTAGTCAGGTGGCCCAATCATTGAATAGGGATGGCCGTTATAAACTGCAAGTAATGCCTTTCACTGCTAATCCAAAGCGGCATCATGTATGTACATTAATTTCAGGTGTCGACTAACCAAACGGTGCCTCTAGCTATATATAACATCTCTCCCGAACAAAAAAGGAATAGACTGAGAAAAAGAAAGAAAGAGACAGTCATTCGAGTACGCAAAAATGATTATTGCCCTCCAGATCCGAACTCATCCCCATCCTCTTTAAATTCCAGAATTTTCATCTTCGTCATCTTTCTAATCCCAATAAAAAGATCATTGATTTGAGTATCGGAGGATATATCGGAAAGCGAATCTCGTATACCTCTCATCTCTAGTTTATTCTATTGTAGTATGTAGGATTCAGATTCAGAGTTATGAAGATCGGACCCATTATTATCCGAACATTTAAGTAAGATTAGGCAGCTCCCTAATTCTTACGTTAATCCAGATTCTCGAAACGCATCAATTTCTTTTATGTTGATGTATGGATTAACAAATTAACCATACATAAACTTTATTTTTTATTTTAGAGGTGTAATTATTTATAGAATTTAAATAATAGAATTAGAATTCTACCCAATTCTAATTCCAAAAAAATTTGAATTAAACTTATATTTTCAAATTTCAATTTGACAATCTAAATGGACACTAACACTATTTCTTTGCCTACCATTACAGGTTTACAAACTGGTTGAAAACATCCGGACCAAGGGTGGCAATGTCACACGAGAGCCGGGCCCGGTGAAAGGTGGATCATCTGTCATAGCCTTTGTGAAGGACCCTGATGGTTATGCCTTTGAGCTCATCCAGAGAGGTCCAACTCCTGAACCACTCTGCCAAGTGATGCTTCGTGTTGGTGATTTGGAGCGCTCTATTAAGTTCTATGAGAAGGTACTGCTTTTCAATGGATCCACACTAGAACAGTTAATTTTGTTACATGTGAATTAAAAAAGGTTATTCTGGTAAATGGTTAATTTATCCTCGGTGGGTACCTTTTGGGTTCTTCTGACTAGTATGGTCTATTTGCATTTGACATCTGAGTCTTTTTCTTTTCCTCTGTACCTCAAGATCTTTGAGCTTGATTAAATAAGAAGTGTAGACTTCTCTCACGGGCTAGCGTGCTGGACACTGATAGTTGGTTGATACTCTCTGAAACATGCCAAAACATTTTATTATTATTATCTTTTATTCCAGAACATTTTGAAAATGTTGGACTATTTATAGTTTTTTTTTTTTTTTAAATAAGGCTTTCAATATTAAGTAAATTACAGCCATTTGATAATTTAGAAATAATTAAAAATGTAAGCCCCCTATTGTCTCTTTTCTTATTATGTGAGGTTTGCTATAGCAAATACATTCATGTTGGCTTACTTTCATACCGACTATAATTTTTTTGGATGATAAAATGAAAAATATACATTTTTAATTGATAATCAATATAATGTAGTATTGTTGATCAATTATTCTCTTATATTTATAAATAAACTATGTATTTTAGTTAACGTGTTTTCAGCATATCATGTCTTTATTTTCAGAAAAAATAGCGGGTTAGTGCAATAGTGTTGTGTCCATGTCTTGCATTCATGCTTCTTGGCTGATTATACACCTGTATCACTTCCTTTTTATCTGCAAATTTAGAATGGTTCTTATTTGGTCGTATGCAGGCCTTAGGCTTGAAGCTTTTAAGAAAGATCGATAGACCTGAATACAAGGTTCGTACTATGGTGTTTCATTGTTGACAAAATCTTAGTAAGACATTGTTTCTCCTGACTCTTCTCCCCCCCCCCCTCCCCCCTCTTTTTTCCTCAATATTATGCAGTACACACTGGCTATGATGGGATATGGGCCTGAAGTAGAAACTACCGTTCTGGAGCTGACTTACAATTACGGTGTGACTGAATATACAAAAGGAAATGCATATGCACAGGTTTGTAAAAGTTGCACATGTCTTGTTTATTAAGATGTATCTTATCTCTAAATGAAATATATGTGAGAAAAGATGAGTTAATTATAATTGGAACTAAAAAAATAAGGAATAAACGTGAAACATGAAATGAGATGACCAAAAAATTTATATTGCTTATACTCTCGAAGGATATCGTTTTAAATCGAATGAAATGACAAAAGTGGATTTATATACCTGACTTTTTCCCACTTAGTAGCACGTGCAGTTGTATTGACTATGCCTGAGGAATGATGAGTCAGTCGTAGTTGAATGAAGAAAGTAAGAGATAAACACACGAAAACATGTAATAGATTGGCAAAATAATTTAAACTTATTTATACTCTTGGATAATATTGTTTTAATATAAAGAAATGATGAAATAGATCCATGTAGGTGACCTTTTTCATGTAGTAGCACTTAAAGCTATATTGATGATGTCATTGTACCATTGTTCTTCCTCATCTGTTAATAATGTTTTGTTGAAAATTTTCCAAATGCCAAGGTTACTATCAGTACTGATGATGTATATCAAAGTGCCGAGGCTTTCAATCTGGTAGCTCATGAGCTTGGAAGGAAGATTTATTAAGATGTGGACAAGTTCCAAATGAAACATTTATGAGGGAAGATGACTTAGTTGTGGTTGGAGGGAAAAAAAAGTAAGAGATAGACATACAAAAATATGGAGTAGGTGCCAAAAGAAGATTTAAAATTGTTTATACTCTTGGAGGATATTGCTTTAGATCGAATGGAATGACAAAAGCAGATCCATGTAACTGACTTTTCCTCACTTGGTGGCAGTTAAAGCTATATTGATGATGCCCTTCTACCATTGTTTTTCCTCATTTCTTAATAATTTTTGTTGCTAGAAAATTTTCCATGAGAATAAATAAGTTAGTTGTGATTAGGGTAAGAAAGTTAGAAGTAGACATAAGAAGATTTGGAGTGAGATGACAAAAAAAAAAAAGAAGATTTCAAATTGCTCATATTCTCAGAAGATATTGATCTAAATTGAATAGAATGACCAAAATGGATCTATATAGCTGACATTTTTCCACTTAGTAGTACTTAAAAGCTATATTGATGATGTATGTTGACGATGTCGTTTACCGTTATTCTTCATTATCTCTTAAGGTATGTTTCGATCAAAGAAAATATAAAAGAAAGAAAAAAAAAATTGAAAGAAAATATTTTTTGGTGTCTCTTAAGGTATGTTCAGATCAAAGAAAATATAAAAGAAAGAAAAAAAAATTGAAAGAAAATATTTTTTGGTGTTTGAATCAGAACAAGAATTTTATGAAAAAAATAGTGTAAAAGTATGTGTGAAAATATTAGTNAAAAATATATATTTTTATTTTTTTCTTTACTATTTTTCTCGTTCATGTTTTTGTTGATCCAAACATATTCTTAATATTTTTGTTGCCGAAAATTTCTGAATGCGCAGGTTGCTATCAGTACTGATGATGTATACAAAAGTGCCGAGGCTGTCAACCTGGTAACTCAAGAGCTTGGGGGGAAGATTACACGACAACCTGGACCTGTTCCTGGAATCAACACTAAAGTCACTTCTTTCCTGGACCCAGATGGCTGGAAAACTGTAAGTACTTGAATGAATTTTCTTGTTGTTTTTATGTCTCTTTCCCCCCTTTTTTTCCTTTTCTGGAAGGATATATTTAGTCCTAGGAAATTTGGAAGGAAAGTACAAAATTAGGGAAAAATACTTTCCCATATTTGGATTGTATGGAAAACCATATGAAAAAAATATGATAAACAACGAATGTTTTTAAGGTCTTCTAATTATTGAGAATCCCATATTCACTCAACGGTTAGAATTAGAAAATAAATGGATGAATGATGGGAGATTACATTAAATGATTTAAATAGATTTTTAATTTTTATTGTTGATCCACCAAATTTTTAATATTCGCCATTAGGTGGATATGGGAGACCCCCCTTAGGAGGTCCATAATAGCTTTCGGTTAAAGAATGTTGTTAAGGTCTTCCAGATAAAATGATGTTTAGACTTACAAATATCTAAAGGGGGTGAATAGATGTTTCTTTATGAAAGTATAAAATAAAAATTCACAACTTCAATACATATAAATAAATTATATATCTACATGCTTAAATATAAACCATTATTATTTACATGTATATAATGAAAAGTAAATTATGTAAATAGAGAGAACACAATATTTGGTGACAAAAGGAAACTTTTGAATAACTTGTTCATTGAGAAAAGTGTTTGGGCATGAGAATAGTCAACTTATAGATCGACAAAAAGACTCGCTGAACCCCCTAGTCGACTAACCTCGGAAACATGACTTTATAAGATTCTCCTTTTATCTGCAGATATTCGGATACCTTTTGATCTCTTCAAGTGAATCTCTTTTTGATCAAAATTCTCCGGCCAAACCACGTTTCAAATCTATGCGCGAGTTACACACTGAAACTCCGTTGTTTGTAGGTGAACAAATGTAAGGTACAAAATTAGAACATGTGAGAGATTTCAAAACATCAAGGCTCTTTCTTAAACAAGAAAGAATGATCTTCAAGAAATAGATGATTCTTTCAATTTCACTCTTGCACACTTAGTTTCTCTAAAGAAGGCTCACTCTTCAATTGGGATCTTGTGCACCCTCCTAATTTCAAGGAAGTTTTGTGTATTAAAAACAACAAAGAAACCTCTGATCAAAGTAGTTGGAAAGTGGAATTAATTGCGCCCCATCTGAGCAGCTATCTCAAAATTGGCTGGTGACTTGTCTTTGGAAATGCTACTATACACAAGTCGTTTAAGTTGTTAGCTCACGGTTCACCGCTAGAAATTTTACCACACAGGCAGCTTAAGTGGCTAGCTCACGGCATGCTTCATGACCAATTTAGTTTAAGCCAGTAGTTAGCTTCTATCTAACTTCAGGACACAGTTTAAGCTATCAACTAGCTTCCATCTAGCACCAAGATACAAAATGGTTAGAACAGTTATCAAATTTCTATCTAGCACTCAAATACCAAAAGACATGATAAAATAATATAGTAGACTCAATATACAACTTAATACCATAAAATTTGCCAATACTAAAACCGACCTAACACCTCGCATTATTGAGGCTCCTACATTCACCCAAATACTAGAATTAGAAGTTTGGTGGATGAATGGTAGAGATTAAGTCAAGTGATTTAAATGGATATTTAACCTCCACCATTTTCTACCAAACTTCTAATTCCTGCTGTTGGGCGGACATGGGAGACCCCTCATTGGGAGGAAAGTAAATTTCTTTTCATTTTCGTTCTTATTAATTTTTTTATTATCATTATTATTATTTCTTTGAACTTCGCTGTATCAAAACAAACCCTAAAAGATTATATTTTTTCTTAAAAATTGGGCTAGGAGTGGAATTTGTGGTGTTGGAGGAATTTCTGAGTGCTAATCTTGCAAAAACTTGAGCTGTTTTATATTATAGAGATGGAGTTAGTATTTGTATCAATTACAAGCATATCAATTTTGGACATATCAAAAAATACGTATTGATAACTAATATATCGGAAGAAAAAAAAATCTAACCTCACGTTTGGTTCACTGAAATTGCAATTCTATTCCTGACTAATTTCTTCGGGAATTACAATTTCCTTGTTTGGTTGGTAAATTAGGCGGGAATAAATATTCCCAAGGAATATCTATTCCCACATGAAAGGTGGGAATAGCTGTTCCCACGTATATGGGAATAGTTA
>JAODPA010094599.1:0-53798 GCA_025585075.1 Nepenthes mirabilis | reverse complement strand
AGGGAAAGAAGAAAGGAAAAGGGGAAAGGAGAAGAGAGAGAAGGGAACGGTGCGATATAGTAGCAACAGGGAGAATGAAGGAGATTGATGTCTCAAATGGAAACCAGCTAAACCATAATTGGTTCCTTCTTTATTTAAGGAAGCAGTAGTGAGGAGAGGGGAGGAGCACATGAACTGAAGAGGAAAGCTGCGCACGAGTGGAAGAGAGAAGCTATTGTAAAGTTTGCTATTGTAGCTATCGTAGTTAATTGGTGCCTGAGGGAGTGTCGAGGGATTGTTTGAAGCTATTGCCATCGCTAATCCTAGCCATTGTTATAGCATCGTCGCAAATCAAGCAAGTTAATTTATGACCTCTCATTTATTCCAAGTAAATCCTTCATTTCTTCTTTCTGATGTTATTTTTCTTGCTCGAATGCCTTGATTTGTGGAAAATCTATAGAGATTGGATTGTAAATGGTTAAAAGTAAAAAACAGAACCACTGCTCTAAAGATGAATAACCTGATATTTTTAGGGTTTCATGATGAATTGGGCTAGGGTAGTTAGTTCTTTTGGTCTACAAAGAATTCATTGTTGACTTACTTGAACATGAAAGTTATGATTTTGACATATTGATTGGAATCAAGTAAATGGTGGAACAGAGCAATTATGCTCTGTTTGTACACTGATTTCGTCAGGGTAGTTTTGAGATGGTTAGGAATCAATTGGAATCGGATGGCGCGCCTACATATGTGCATATGTATATTATACGGATGTGTGTGTATATGTATATAGGTTTGGGGAGATGATGGGTGAAACGGTCATATGGGTGTTACATGACTTGATGTCTTCATGATAGGCAGGTGAGGAGGAGGTGGTGGTTGTCTGATGATGGGTATAGAAAGTGTGTGTATCTAAAAGATATATATCGGTACATATCACATGTAAATATGTTGATGCGTGTGCTGTGTGTGTGTGTGTATACACACACACACACACACACACACACACACACACGTGTATACAATGCGTTGTGAGAATATTTCAAATATATAATATGCAGGGGTATATACGCACATAATAATGTATATGGTAGTGAGGAGTGTACATGAGGATGGGTATGTGAGCGGGTTTGTGTATGCCACGGGCAGTATGAATAAATGTTGTATATATGGCATATGTTATATAGCCGTGGGTGAGTATCCATGTATTGTTACTGATTATATCGTCGTTGAATGTGTAGATATATATATATAGACAGCTATATACATACGCAGCTGAGTATCTATATATGTATGTTGGATGTGTTTATATATATATGTTTGTAGAGGTTGTGGGCTGCATGTATATAAATATATGTGCATATTTCAATTGGTTGGTGTATGTGTTAGTTAATAAAAAAATAGATGTGTATGTATTGAAATTGTAAGTCGATTGAGGAAGAAATTAGTGGCAATTATTATTTTGATTGGACTCTTACGGAATTAGTCAGAATAGTTGATTAAGATAGATAATTGTGTTATTTGTTCGGTAACGACAAAAAGGAATGCATTTTATGGCCATAGAAAAAAATTTTAGTACACAAGGAGAACCGGAGAGAATTAAAGAAAACGCTAGGTTAGTTGATCGAATATTCAGGTTTTTTCTTTAAATTCTTCTTATTCTCGTGATGATCGATCTTTATATTGACTTTGATCGCATGTGTATATTTTATTGGTACTCTATGGATAAGTAAAGGAGAGTGTACGAATGTTCTATGGTGTTCGAGTGAGTGGAAGTTTATGAAACCTTAGAATAGTCCATACTTTTCTGATACCTATTTCATTTCAGAGGTTGAGGTTGTTGATATTGAAGATGAATTCTCATAACCTAAGAACCATCATAAAGGATGATATCAATAATATCGTTAGCGATGAGTATCAGAGATGGTATGAGCATACTATTATTACAGCCTCTGGAAGGATTGTAGGGGTAGTCGAAATACCATAAATACTGGGTAATCTCATGGTACTTACCCAACTGTTGGGGGCGTAAATACACAGCCTTCGGTTCATTATGCCAGAATAAGATCCGCGGAAATTATTGATATCTTATACAGTGGATATTATTTTTATCTCGTACAATTGTGACATCGTATTGAGCTGATGATGAGATTCGGTGAAGTCTATGTTACATTCCAGATATCTAGTTGTTTATATGGCTTTGGGATCGTAGATACGACATATTATTGAGTCTCGGATAGTGGTTGGTATATCACATGTTATTATTAATTTTATGCATTTAATATTATTATTCAAGATAGTTCTTTGTATTCCCACGTTGATGATTATATTTACTTGTTGGGCATTCAGTTTCCTTTTATATTTTCTTAACTCCAAATTAAAGAGATATCATAGGTGCTAGGTAGGATTTATGGGATTAATGTTGAGTACAAGGTAGAGGCGATTCATGAGTTAGTAGCATATGAGCGACAGTGGAAAATATTTCCTTTATTTTGAGTCATTTATGGTTATGGATATTGTATTAATTGATATATTTATGAGAATCATTTATGGTATGATGACTTTTAGTAATTTGATAATTTTGATTATATATATATTAACGGATTTTAGAATTTATGTTGGATAATTAATGAATTTCGATGATTCAAGATGTTTCCATAGGGATGGTACAGGCCGGGTCCGGGGACTCAGGCTTGGGTTGTTACACCTTCTTTGATTTGAGCCGCTGAGCTATTGGGTTATCTTTGGGTTGAGCTGCTTGGGCTGCTGATTGGGTCTGCCATGGTGCCTTCTGGGCTTTGAATTTTGTGGAGCTTTATTAGGCTTCTATCAAGTTGATCAATTAGGTTATCGAACGCATCACTAGCCCACATGTTGGGAGGCTGATTTTGCCAACTCCCGACATGTTTGACGATGGTGCCAGCTCAATGCTGGGAGCTAGTGCTAAAGGCATGCTTAAGATCCACTTTAGTTTCACTCTTTTCATCCTAGTGCATCTTGGCTTCGCATAGCATTCGGACTGGCTTCCTCCTTTGCTAGTTGGTGATAGCGGGCCCTTGCCTGGTGGTCTCAGAGGAGTGGTGGCTCAACCAATTTGGTGAGAAAGGGTGACACCCTGTCCCTCTAGCCGTGTAGGTCAATCCTAGGCCACCCACTGGAGGTCTGCTCTTGAGGTTGCTGATGAGGGTACGTCCTCAAGTTTACGCTGAACCTCTGGCCGTCATTGCCACACTAGGTCTGGCGTATGGCCTTGTGCAACTATGGCTAATTTCGGTGGATGACTTTAGGCGGACACTTCCTAGGATGGTGCTAGTACTTCGTGCCTCGCTTTGGCTGGCGAGGGCTTTGGAATGTGCTTCTTACTTTAGTAGTTAGAGGGTAGCAGCGTATAGGAGCCCAATCTTTTCAACTGTCTGGAGCATGGTGAACTAGCTACTGAGATTTTGCTCCAGGGTCATGTGCCTACTTGCCCTTCGAGTGCCTATCCCAAGGGGTAGGACTTTAGTAGTCGGATCACTGTCTCATGTACTCTTTTTCTTTCCTCCTAAGTTGTATGTCGACTGCTGTGGGCTTTGCACTTTGTAAGAGAAACTAATGACTGAAACTTCCATGCATTCTTTTGACTTTGTTGCATGGCCTCAATATTCTGGCACAAATGATTGAAGCATTCAAATGTTATTTTTGGCCATTTGGGCTATGCTGGTCTGGCTGTTTGGTGCTCTGAAAACTCGTTCTTCTAGTGGTTCGGCTCATGGCTACTCATCCACACACTTGGCAAGAGTAGGAGCCATCTGAGCTTGCCTCGAGTGGGTTAGGGTCGACATCTTGATAGTGTTGTTGGTTAGCGTCATGTTCTACTGGTGGTCTGCCTGGTGGTGGACACTCTGTCGGGACACGCGCCAGTCGAACTAGTCTCGAGTCTGCTAGGGCTGAGGTTTGTTGGCTTGCTACCTTTGGGAAGTGATACACCAAGGCATCATTAACTGAACTGTGTCATCATTCGAATTGATCGAGGCATTAGGTTGTATTGATTGTGATGGGGAGTGTTACATCGCTTGCCATATTGGTGCTAGTGAGAGGGGGCACCATTGCACGCCAGGGCGAGGGCACATGTCGTGGCCATTATGGGGGCGCACTACTCCAGCATCTTCGAACGACACTATTTCCATGTTGGGGCGTTTGGCTATTTGAGCGCTGATCCCTCATCTATTTTGGCATTCTTTGATTTTACGGATGTCTTTGCCATTTTCTATTTGTTCCTTCTTTTGGTTACTACGACTGGAATGACTCATCAATAAGTTTATATTCCGGTTTCGTTTGCTTCATTGTCTTCCACTTCCTCGGTGCCCTCGACTGAGGGGGGAAGGGACAATGAGCGCACAACAAAGGATGCTGTAGGAGGTGACTTAGGGAGCGAGGTGGTTGTTGAGGAAAGGCATTGCCTAAACACCTCGATTCCTAAGCCCCCGGGGGTTCTGAG
This sequence comes from Nepenthes mirabilis, assembly GCA_025585075.1. Lineage (NCBI taxonomy): Eukaryota > Viridiplantae > Streptophyta > Magnoliopsida > Caryophyllales > Nepenthaceae > Nepenthes > Nepenthes mirabilis. Next base: position 49,339 of record JAODPA010094599.1, on the reverse strand, counting down.
AGGGCCTCCTAGCTCTGAGTCTACTGGGTCCTCTTACTGCGTTCGTTCACCTTCCTGTGAGGTAGGGCTTTAGAGATTTCTGCATCCAACGCCTTTTCACTGTAGCCTCTAACTAACCATTCTTTTCTATTTGATTGCCACAGAGGACGTCCCCTTGTTGGAAGAGGTTGTGTGTTTGTGAGGGAGCGAGGTCATTCACTTGCTTTGCATGTGTACCGACTAGATCACCACAGATGGAGTGCAAGGTCACTGCTGCTATGGTCAAGGTACAATTGGGCTCGGAGCGGGTCATCCATCTAAATCGAGCTCTGTCCGAATCTGAGGCAAGATCATGAGAGCTCATCGAGGTGAATGCTCAGGCTCTGTATCAAATCGCGTCGCTCGAGGATGAACTTCAAAGGACTCAGCGGTAGCTCATGGATGCTCAGAGAGAATGCCTGGCTTAGAGGTGAAATTCTGCCCAGCATGCCTCTAGGTGCCAGTCAGGAGCGTGCGTCATGTGGACTGGGAGGTCCCCAGCCCTAAGAAGGTCTTTCAATTAGGCCATAGATGCATATTACTTCTTGTATCTTTTTAGGGCTACTGGATGCTTCAGATGTATATCTTGATTTTTCAATGGGAAAGTTGGGTTATCTTGACCACTGTTGCTGATATTTTTCTTAACACATTGAACTTCTCTGTCCAATGCTTCTTTTAACTCTTTTCTACTTATCATCTAAGCATTAATGCTATTGTCATTGGGCTTGTCTGGACACATTTGTATGCTTGCATTCTTCCCTGCAGAAGGGTGTCGTGGCCTGGAGGAGACTCGGTTGCCGTACAAGCCTTATGGCTACTGTTGTCGGGCTTTGACGCATGCGTCTAGCTGGTTGTGCTTGCCTCTTTTACGAGGGGGTTGTGGCATTGAGGAAAGGGTGTTGTCAGCCAAGCTTTGAGACCATAGTTCCCAAGCTTGTGCTAGCCTAGGCTGTCACCCGCACGTACCTATCGGTACTTGGTTCTATCAATGAACGTCATAACTTTCATGTGTCTTGTCCTAATCCGCTGACCATTGTAAACTGATGGTGTTTGTCCTTTTGGGAGGAAGTTGTCGCATGAATGCTAAAAAGCCTCCTAAAGTTTTGACTTCAACCACACACGTGCTACTCAATGACGAGACCAAGGTTCAAATCAGACCGCATAGGGGCCACTCGGTAGGGGGCCAAGGTTCAAATCCAATTGCGTACCGGCCACTCAGTACGGGACCAAGATTCAACTCCAATCATGTACCGGCCACTCGATAGGTAACCGTGGTTCAAATTTGACCATGTATGGGCCACTCAATACAGGACCAAGGTTTAAATTTGACTGCGTATAGGCCACTCGATATGGGGCCGAGGTTCAAATTCTACCATCTTTGGGCCACTCAGTTTGGGACTGAGGTTTGGTAATAGGTGAATGGGAATTGACACGACGTAGGGGAATCTAGGTCATTAGATTTTAGGCAATATTATGCAAACATTCATATGAGCAGCTAAACAATGAACAAACAATTATTTTATTAATTAGAGCACGATTCAAGCACTCAACATAATGTATGCAAAACTTACCTGAATTTGGTACGGAATCGTCGATGGTACTTGCAGTGGATTGTGTTCTGGACCCTTGGGAGCAGTTCCGGGTTTCAGGTGCATGGGTGGTGTGCATTACTTTGGGGGTTGTCGAGGCACTTTGGTTGGTGCTTTATCCTATGGCCTCTATTCTTTGTGGGACTTGGTCCTTCACCGTAGACTTGTTGGGTAGCGCCTTGCTGCAGTGTTGGGTGGTCCGATAGCCAATGGTGCAGGTTCTGTTGTTAGCTCATACCTCCTTAGGCGACCAAGACTAATATGGCGCTTAGCATGGCAATGCCTACTAGGTAGTTGGCCGAGCATGTCGAGCCCTCATTGCGAGGATCTCGACAACTTTTGTGGGGGTTTGCAATTATGTAATGGGTAGACAAGAGGCATTGCCGAGGGACTGGTCTTTTGGCCTGGGGTCATAGCTGGTGTGTCTTGCTCTAGAGGATCACTAAGGCCAAGAATAGTCCCCATTAGCAGGGGGACCAGCCACTCATGCCGACAGTCTCAAATTTGTAGCCCTGCTCTTTGTGACGTTGCATGGAGTTCCTTCCCAAGAAGGGAGCCTCTTGGCGACACCAGAGCCACGTGGACCATATCACTTTGAGCTTTTATCCATGCTTTATGGCTCAATTGGTTTTTTGGCCGCCACCTAGCCCTATCACTTGTGGCCGCCGGGCCACGAGGTCTTCAGGTCACCGGATCTTCTATGGATGTTGGACCGCTTTGATTGCTTAGGAGTTGGAGGGCGGAGCTGCCAGAGTAACACCTTCGAATGGACACATGCTGTCCAAAAATGGTGCTGATCCCTACTCCGAGCATCTGCATGCCCTGGGGCTAGTTGTCAGCATAGCTACCCGATGAGGGGTCGTTGCCATGGGGACATTTTTGGTTGGTGTGAAGGGTAACTAGCCAAGCACGTTGAGCCCCATCATGAGTATAGTGAAAGATTTTGGAGGATTTTCTAATCTACAAGGGGTCGATATAGGACACTCTCACGCGATCAACCTTACTAAGCCATTTGGTTAGGCCTCTTGCTCCAGTGAGGTCACTTGTGAGTAGAAGGTCAAACACTTTGGAGGCCTCTTCAGGTCTATCCTCTTGTCCCCGTGAGGGGACAATTGGATGCCTGTCGGCACTGTAGGAATTGCCTTCACTAGCATAATGTTGTCGGTCGTCTCGAGAATAGTGGGGGTGTCATCGCTCTGGGCTTTTGTCTTGTATTTCAGGACCCGGTCAATCTTTCCACCGGGAGTGGGCCCTGCCACTTCAATTCTCCTAAATACTGAGGTCATTAGGTGGATAAGATTTTCCTTGACCAGTAGTCTCTTCCTCCGGCTCCTCCTTTTGGAAGTGTTGAGATTTGTGTATGGCAAGAGGGAGCCCCCAGCCGCTGGCCATCAAGGCAGATGCATCGAACTCGTAGCTGCTTAAGTGTGATGTCCAAGGCAAGACCAAATATCGCCATGGCTACTCATAGGGTTTTTGCCTTCAAGATGATGTCTCTAGCCGACGTGTTGGCGGGAACACGAGTACTAATTGCATTTATTTACTGATGTGTAACCTTCTAGGCCTAGAAGGGAGAGAACCTTGCCCGACGAGTAGGCAGTGGCTTCTACCATAGGAGGCTATGTGATGGGGGCAGAGCTTTCTCCACCTGAGGGTGTCCCAATCTTCTGCCTGCCTCTAGAAACTCAGTTGGCAGTCTGGCTATGGTTGGGCCTTGTTATTCAAAGTTGCCTGGGCCTCAAGGTCGTCAGGCTTCTGAATCCACTGAGGATATTTGCTCTCTTGGATCATTCGGAGTTTGGATGGTCGAACCCTAGTGTTACACCTTCGGATGGGTGCAGACGGTTTTGGGCCAACGCGTTGTTGATATTAGTTGTGGGTCACTCCCATATAGGCCTATGACCGTTTGATGACACGATCGAGCGGGTTCAATACCGAGATGGAGTAGTGTGGTTTTTGTGTGTGTGACAAGCTACCAAGCAATCATTCTAAAGGTTGATAGGGAGCCAAATCCAAGGGGCGATAAGGCAGAGCCGAGCCTGAGGAGCAATCGGGGAGCCAAGGCCAAGGATGATAGGACTATCAAATTCAAAGGGTGACTAAAATGTTGAATCGAGGTGACTGGACTATCGAGTCTAAGCAGCGATTGGATTGCTGAATCCAAAGGGATACCAGATTGTCAGGTTAGGTTGATCGGACTGCTGAATCTGAAGGGTAATTGGTTTGCAGAGTCTAAATGTCGGCCAGATTGTTGAATCTGATGGGCAATCGGAATGTTGAGTTCAAAGGGTAATTGAACTGCTGAATTTGAAGGGTGGCTGGACTCCCGAGTCCGAATGGCGACTAGACTATTGAATCTGAAGGGCAACCAGATTGCCGAGTCAGGGTGACTGGACTGTTGGGGCCAAAGGGCAACCGGAATGCTGAGTTTGATTGGTAATCGAATTGCTGAATCTGAAGGATGACTCGACTGCGGAGTCAGGGTGACCAGACTACTAGGGCCAAAGGACAACCGGACTACCAGTCCGAACCATAGCCAAACTGTTAATCCAAAGGGTGACTGGACTGCTGAATTCAAAGGGTGACCGAACTGCCGAGTTTGGGAGATTGATTTGCTTGGGCCAAATGATGTCTGGCTGCTGGCCCCAAAGCTCTCCAGTGCAGGAACTCATGTGTGTTGTTCTTAAAGTGCGAAGAACACTCTATTGGTCATATTTTATCCCCTCATCTTTTACTCTATCTTGGGTTGGTTGCTTGTACTCTATTTCAGAGGGTTTTATAACCGATTCTTTCACAGCAAAGTTTTTTGGAGATTATTTTGTGGTTTTTTCCTCTCAATTCATTCAAGCCAGTGGTGGAACCCCCAACATCTTATTCCCTTCGATTGCTTGGAAGCTTAAAGGCAAAGCCCCCGACATTGCACCTTTGGACGAGTGTAAACGCTCTAGGGACAATAGGGTCTGGACATCCAGTTGAGCAGCAAGTGCTTGCCCGCTTGGGATCGGTCATCTGTCCGCATGGCTATCCAGTGCGGGGACACCACCATTGGTGACGACGTGTTTGGTTGGTGTATTGGCTCACACCTGAAATGCTGACCATGTTTGTTCTTGTCGTTGCTGTGGAAGACCTTTCAAAATTTTCCACAGGTGGTGGCAATGATACATCCCTAGATTTTGGTTTTTCAACGGGTTAGGAGCTATTCGATCTTCCTCGGCAAGTTGATTGGAGCCAATTCAGTCCCAATACCTTTAACTTAGTCTATGTGCAACACAACTAAAATAAAATATCAGAGGATTGGTAAGACTCGTTCCCTAGTATATCCTCCGATACTCATGTTAAAAATCTTTCCCAATAGATAGAAAGATGTGAGAATATAACACAAATGTGTGGATGCATGTTATAGAGGAATGAGTGTTTGGTACACCCGATAAAGAGGTGGCTTAGAGATGTGTACGACAGAGGGGTAGCCTAGAGGTGTGCCTGCCTAAGGGGTGGCTCAGAGACGCACCCTTTTGAGGGGCGTCTTAGAGGTGTGCTCGCCTGGGGCGATTTGAAGGTGCACCAGCTTAAGGGGTGGCTTGGAGATGCATTCGCCTGAGAAGCAGTTTTGGAGATGGGAGACTTGTCTCCTGTTGAGGGCGAGATTTTGGAGAGAGTGATGCCTTCATTGCAAGGTGACTAGTGAATGCACCCGTAAGGGAGTGTCTGACTAGAGGAATAATAGAACCTCATGTACCTGTGGAGAGAAGGATATCTGTCAGTCTCTTCTCCATGCACGTAGATGGCTTTTTCTCTCCTTTTTATCTCGTCATCTTCTCTCCTCTGTGAGCCTAGAATCCTTTGGATTTTGAGTCCCCCTTCCTCATGAAGGAAAGGGTGCATACTTATAGTGAGACAGTAAGCTAGCTTTGCCTTAGGTAACAAGGTCGAGAACAGCTATCTGCCACGATTCGCTAAGCTGATCCTGCCAATCTGGGGATATGCCCTGCTCCATGGAAATTCTGCAAAGATTTGTCGAGCTAATTATGACAAGTTGTCATGGCTACATATGGCAGTTGCCTTCATGATCTGGGGCAATATTCACTGAGCTATGACTGCTTGTCCCAATATGACAAGTGTTGCCTGCAGTCCTTCTTTGAGCTGCTGAGCCGCTGGGCCGTCTCTGGGCCAAACAGCTTGGGTTGCTGATTGCGGCTACCATGGTGCCTTCTGGGCTTTGAACTTCATGGAACTTCTTTGGGCTTCTGTCTGGTCAATCCATTAGGTTACCGGACCCATTAGGATGGGCGGATAAGTAAATGAATAATTAATTCAGATGAATCATTAATTCGGTGAAATGATCATGCTGGATGAAAAAAATATATGAAATTTGAATTAGGTGCTAGACCCAAGGCCCATTGCAATCCATAACCGTGACTTGGCCTCTTGTCATAGGTGCCTTGGTTTGTGCCATGCTTGATCAGATCCAGGGATGCTGCTGGCCTTTCGTGGGGAAAGGTCATTTACCCTCTCTAACTCTAAGCAAAGGTAAACCATCAACTGTGCCAACTCAATTCAAGGTTCATTGTTGGTCAAGCTAGGCCAAGTTCATTGTACCACCTCTGCTCAGGCAGTATGTATCTTTGCCCGGTATGGTGTTTTGTGCTGATATGGGTTTATAGCCGGTTGGTGCAATTTGTTGATATTAGGTTCTAGCCGGTATGATTATAAAAAATAATAATAATAATTTTTGGGCAATGTGTGCAATCTGCTCGGTATGGTGCATTTTGCTGGTAAGGGTATTTTGCCAGTTTAGTGCTATTACCTGGTATGGTGTACTTTGGCAGGTTAGTGCCTTTTCTATAATGCTGCATTTGCCGAGATGTAATAGTGCTGGTAGTGTGGAAGAAAAAAAAGGAAAAAATAGCAGGGGCCAGGATCTTCTTGGATGTATTCCTTTATCTATGTATGTGAGATTTTCGCTTGGCGTTGTAACAAAGATGTCTAAGGGAGTTTCAAGGGTGACCAAGAGGTGCTTCTAGTCCGCGGACTGTCTCCAAGTGCCCGTCACACTTGCGCTTGGCTAAGGAATCGATCTACTTAGTCCGTTGTACTTCAATGCTATTTTTGTTTGTTCTTATTCGAGGTAATGAGAGCGGACGGTACATAAAATCTCCATGAAGTTACTGTATCTGGGTCTTTGTTTTTACTATTTCATTCACCGTACTCGGGGGCTGCCCTAGACTCTGTATTCTTCATCCAAGTTAGCAAAACACTTGATGATAGAATATAAGTTCTTCTGTAGATTTTTATTTTTTTAATACAAACTTTACTTACCAAAAAAAAAAAACCTCCGTGGGAGATTAATTACTCGATGCTGGGAAGGATGTCTAGGTGCCCTTCAACCAGCATCGTTAGTGGTTGACCCATCTCCACCTCATGCGGCAGGAGGTTTCCAGCATAGAAGTTGTTGACCCTGCCCCATTTATTTGGGACACACTAGTTAGGGCCAACCTCCAAAACGAAGAAGCAAGACTTCAAGCCCTTTGATGACTCAGGCCTCACACTGCTCAGCCAAAACCATGTGTGAGGAATAAAGAAAACCCAATCGCCCTCTTGGCTGATCTGAAGGAGCACCTTCAAGGACTAGGCATCCAAGCTGAGCCTCCTAGCATGGAAGAAGGCAAACAGAGTAACCAATGTCAAACACCATCTAGGTACAGGCAAGCCACAAGGATCTCAAGGGACACCAGAATCTCGCACAGTTGCCTCTTAAGAGGAAGTCGGAGGCCAATGCATAGGTGCTCCTCATAAACAGTAACAAACCCTCGAGGAGAAGATAGCCACAGTCGAAGCACCAAGCAGCCAACCTCTACCTACCCATTGAAGCATCTAGACAAGGGACCAGGCACTAAAGAAGGTGAATGGGAAGCAATTTCCTAACGAGGAGGAAGGCGACATGCTGCCACCCTTGCGTGGGAAGCTTCCCACCGAGAGATCTTGTGTCGAGGCCGACTGTATCCCTTTGGCCGACGATCGAGCAAGTGTGTCATCGGCGTGGTAGCCCACATCTGAGCTTTGAAAATGCCTCCCCCAACAAGCTCTAGAAGTGACTCTTCGGCAAAAAGAATCGAAGGCCAAGTGCTCCCCCAATGTTTGAGACAATGGAAATGGAGTGATCGTGCTTGGAAGTTCCTCCAAAGGCTACACCACCAGATGCTAGCACGGAGAAGGCAAGTAACAATGGCCCTATGATCGAACCACCCTCATTACGACATCAAGCAAGTTGAAGGAAGAGCATCATGGTAGACTTCAAGCGCTTCTTTGAGTCTCACAGAACTCCAATGGATCCAATGGCAGGTAGCAAAGGACCCATGAAGGCTCTAAATTCCCATGTCACTTAGCTGGTGTGAAGACGATCCATGGAGCAAAGTGCAAGGAGCCCCTCCATTTATAGCCAAAGGACGAGATCGATGAACCACCAATGAGAATCATGTCTGACAGCATCAACCACCGGGAACCGGCAAGGAATTGACGCTAGGCCCCGAATCAACATTGAGATCTTTCTAAATAGAATAGTGAATCCCTGTGACCTTGTACGGAAAGCTGCAAGGTGCCCTAGAAAAGAGCACGACCCTCAGAAACAGGCAAAACATTGCCTTGGGAAGGGATGCATTAGCAGGCCAGTTGTGAGCAACCCATCGTGACATACCGAAGACTAGTGAAGCCCAATCATCTAGCATGGGGGGCTAGTGATAGGTTCAATCATGCCAAGGACCAACCCAAGTTCAAGCCAAGCCCATCTACGAAGCGAGGTCCGACAAGGACTAGAGCCTAGAAGGCCCAAACGATAGGCCTAGACATGGCAATGCATAGTGAACACTGCAGATGGGGACTAGTTAAGCCCAACGGGCAATCCTTATAGTGTGACCAATCATGATGAACTCTCCAATCTAGCGGCGACGGCCTAGCCAGCGCGGAGACCACCGACACAGATACCTGCCATTGGTGTTCAATGCAGACCTCAATGAATCACCTACCAGAATGGACAGGACAATGTCAACAAGGACCATACGCAATCACACGACCACTACAAGGCAACAACACCACCGCAAGGCAACAACTGATATGCTAACCATGACTATCATCGAGATAGGTCAACAAATCCTGGCCAGATACTTGTCACCAGCCTTTCCATCAACGCCGTCTCAACGAAGCATTACAAATGCCCGGCGTCATCACAGGAGAAGGAGAAGAGAAATCGGCATACAAGTGGTCAGAAAGAACCAAACTCTCTTTCAATCATACGGCTCTTTCTCCCTCTCTAGTTTCCAAAGCCGTTCCCCATCGAACGTACCACTCGAGCCTATCCCTCCATCAGCTCTCAAAGCCACTCTCTGTCAAGCACATTCATGGAGCCCAATCCTCCACAAACTTCACTTTTCACCACATAAGTGCATTAACACATTTTCTTATATCCTCCTTATATCTTTTTATCTGTTGAAAAATATTTTTAACTTCAGCGTCAAAAAATAAATCGGGGAATGAGTCATATAATTCCTCTAACTTATTGTTCGTTGTTTGTGGTGTGTAGGATCTAGGTTCGCAGAGATGGAGATTGGACTCGCTTGAGTTTGACCCAACGCGGAAGATCTAACAATTTCTTAATCCATACAACAATTCAAATCTAGGGACACAGCAAATGGACATTTACCATATATATATTTTTTGGTATGTAAAATGGACATTTACCATAACTTCTTGAAATTTCATATTCCATCAGACAACGCTCTCACTGTCTTCATCGTAATAAGTGAATCTAGCATTTCCTATTTCTTAAAGCTATTGTACAATGTATAGCTTTAAGAACATTATGCTGGTAAGGATATTTTACCGGTTTGGTGCTATTACCTGATATGGTGTACTTTGGCGGGTTAGTGCCTTCGCTGCAATGCTACTTTTGCCAGGATGTAATTGTGCCGGTAGTGTGAGAGAAAAAAAGGGGACAGTATGTGTTTTTGCCCGACATGGTGTTTTGTGCTGATATGGGTTTATAGTTGGTTGGTGCAATTTGCCGGTGTTAGGTTCTAGCTGGTATGGTTTAAATAATAATAATAATAATTTTTGGGCAATGTGTGCAATTTGCTCGGTATGGTATATTTTGCCAATAAGGGTATTTTACCAGTTTGGTGCTATTACTTGGTATGGTGTACTTTCGCGGGTAAGTGCCTTCGTCGCATTGCTGCTTTTGCTGGGATGTAATAGTGCCAATAGTGTGGAAGAAAAAAAAGGAAAAAATAGCAGGGGCTAGGATCTTCTTGGATGTATTCCTTTATATGTGTATGTGAGATCTTCGCTTGGCGTTGTAACAACGATGTCTAAGGGAGTTTCAAGGGTGACCGAGAAGTGCTTCTAGTCCGCGGACTGTCTCCAGGTGCCCGTCACACTTGCGCTTGGCTGAGGAATCGATCTATTTAGTCCGTTGTACTTCAATGTTGTTTTTGTTTGCTCCTATTCGAGGTAATGAGAGCGGACGGTATATAAAATCTCCATTAAGTTATTGTATCTGGGTCTTTGTTTTTACTGTTTCGTTTCATGGTACTCGGGGGATGCCCTAGACTCTATATTCTTCATCTAAGTGGGCAAAACACTTGATGATTGAATATAAGTTCTTCTGTAAATTTTTATTTTTTTAATAGAAACTTTTCTTACTAAAAAAAATCGTTCTATCAATGGGATAATAAAGCTTATATGATTTAGATATCTCAGGATAACTAAGAAAATATCAATTTTTGTTGTAAAATCTAATTTATTTTTTGAAGAAACCTACCATTTAAGTTATTTAGACTCACTTTAGAAAATCCGAATGCACCTGGTGTTGGGAAACGAACAATCCCAATGACACAATTAAAGAATTGTAGAATTATCAATGACATATGCTCTATTCAATTAGAAGAACTGGAAAATTAAGTAGTTAAAAAAATATTATAGACTTTGTAAATAAGTAAAAATAAATTTATTAGAAAGTCAACATATTTCCAATATACAAGTAGTACTTGGGGTCTGCAAAGTGTCTAGGAAGGATAATTATTTTTTGGTAAGTAGTGTCTAGGAAGGATAAGCAAAACACTCTTAATAGATTATGATATGTCTCGGGATTTGGATTGCTAAATGAATTAGGGTGTCACCCGATCTCTCCTAAAGGGTCGAATTAGAGGGGGTATAGTCTCCGTCACTTGTAATTTGGATTATTCACACCATAACAGACAAACATGAGGTCAGAGAATGAAGTTACTCGCTCCCCAATATATTTTTTGGCGCTCAAATCAGTAATCTTTCTATGAATGAAAGAAAGATAAGAGAATGCTAAAAAAGCGTGAATACACATTGGTGGGGGAACTGGGTATTTCATGGAGGGCTAGGCCCTGGGAGATGTACTCGATGAGGAGGGGCTTAGGAAGGGCACTTGATGAGTGAGCGGCTGGGGTTAATGGTCACTCGTAGGCAAAGCGGATAATGAGGAAGTGGTCTGATCCTATTCTTAGGGATGCTTTTGAGTTTTCTATCCTTCGATTCATCCCCCTTTTCGGTTGGGTTGAAGTGGGATTTGTAGACCCCGAGTAGAGGTAGCCTCACTAGGGCTTTTATGGTTGATGCTTGCTCTTCTGGTGGTTTAGCTAAGCTATCTCCTCGAGCGTGCCTAGGGGTTGGCATAGCAATCATCGCCTTCCTTGGGGAAGTTAGAAGGTTGTGCATGGCTTCTCGTGATGACACATTGTGCGGATAGAGGCTTTGCGGATTTTGATTATGCAGTCAGAGTAGTTGTCGTGGCTGTGTGTGATTGGTTCTTTACGACCATGCATGCCATATGGGTTGAACAATCATGGGCCTTGAGAGGCGCATTGTCACAATCACCTATCCTCCCCTAGGCAGCTTCGGGTCAACCCAACTTGGGGCACTCACACCGTAGTTTGGGCTTTCTCTTTGATGGACCGCTTGGTAGGCCTTCGCTCCCTGGGCTCTTCTCCTGCTGGCACTACACTTCTTAAGGCTCGGTCTCGGATGTGGGCCAACTAGGTCGGGTCGGGGTCTACTGGACGCATCCCTAGCCCCCATACTGGGAGGCCTAACTTGTCGACTCCTAGTGTGCTCATTGATCGGATGCCAACTGCAGGTCTATGTGGTCCTTCCTAGGTGCTTGCGAATTTGTTGCTCAGGGCAATAGGATTTGGTTCATTTTCTTTGGCAAAATTTAGGGTAGTTATTGGAACTTAGTCATCTTTCTGTCATTAGTGTCATCTTCCCAATTTAATGTCGTTGCTCCATGAATCATCCTCACCAGTTAGGCAGTGTGAGAGTTCGGATGCAGTATGGAGCCAACACAACTACAAGCTAGGATCGGTGGAGACTCTTGTCTAAAGTTTGAACTAGGGGCTGAAGACGTATTAGATGTCTTTTTTGGTTTCCGTCTTTTGAATGAGTAGCTCCCTTGGTTACCCTCTTTTGCCTCCAGCCCCAACCTAAACTCACCAAGGGCCAATGAAGGCTTGGGGTTGAGGCAGCCATAGACGTTGGGAAGTCACTTTGGTATGGATCTGAAGGGGAGGTGGATCAGCCCCATTGGGAGTTTCTAACACCATTCTCCAACAACTCCCTGGGGGGGCACTCTTGGCGTCGGCTGCTCAAAGGGGGAGCCTTTTCCTTCCTATGTCCGCGCCAAACCTGAACTGCTGCAACTGCGTGAGTTCTCATGGGTATGGACATCCTTAGGGACCTCAACGAGTGCTAGTGGTCGGCTTGGAAGTGGTTTCCTTCTACTCTAGGTGAGGGTTTCATGTGCTATTCCCTGCAAGAACAATAGGGGCTCCTCGCACTCTCTAATCGTGGTTTCAACCTTTCGACGAGGTGGTCAAAAGGAAGCCCACCTCTTGTAGTCACCCATCCCAAAGATAAGCTAGAGGGCAACGCTTGGATCGTTGCTCCATGTACTCTTATTTCCTTCGTGTTGTACGTCCACTGTCAAAAACTTGTATTTTGTCAAAGGAATTATTAAATAGAACTACCAAGCATTGTTTCCTCTTTTGTCGCATGACTCCACTATTTTTTTTTTACTTTGGATGGTTGATGTACTTGAATGTTTCTTTTCGATGCTCAATGCCTGACAATATGACAATTTGGGAATATGGTGACTAGATCTTCTAGCTCTCCGGACTCGTGGTGCTTCGGTTTGATCGTTAGGTCTAGATGATAGTCTAGCGGATCAGCCTTGAGTCTGCTAGGGTTACTTACGGCCAGCCTGCAACCTTGAGAAATAAGGTGTCAATTCATCATTACTTGTGTGGCATTGCCGACTCACTCGTGCAGGCATTCGGGTTTCTAGTTGCCCGTGGATTACACAGGGAGGCATTACATTAGTCGCCATAAATGTCTCAATGGGCCATGGCACTTTGTTGTGTGGGCACATGTCATGGTCATTATGGGGACGCGCTTCTTGGATTCCTTGTGCGACATCATTTCAGGGCAGGGACTTCGGCTATTTAAGCGATAGCCACCTACCACTTTCGCATTTTCTATTTCTTCGAATCACTCTAGTCCTTGCTCTCCCTTCTTTGAGTTTCATCTTTATGACTATTCTGGGCATCGCCATGATCGCATCTATTCTTACTAGCAAGGACATGCTATCTCTGTTTAAGAAGTACAACATTTTTAGCAACATCCTGTATCTTGTTCCCAAGGCGGACAATATAGCTTGTGATCCCTCTCGGGATTTATTACCATTTATGAGGAGCACTAGAAGAATGGTCTTTGCATCCCATTCGCACCAAAGCTAATCAAGATTCTAAGGACATTGGAGATCCCTATGGCCCAAATTCATACCAACACTGTTCAATGCCTTGTTTCCCTATGAGTCTTCCGTCACACCAAGGGGCCTTCTCTGGACGTCTGGGGTGTGGAAATGATTTTTTTTTCTTCAGCAAAGAGGCTGATTGGATCTCCTTCACCCATTGGGTGAAGTACAAGATAAGTGGGGGTAACCCTAATTTGGTGAAGAATTGGTAAGACTACTTCTTTTACCTAGCGGTTGATTCCGAGTGGTGTATTCCAAATGAATGGAAAAGAGCCCATCGTGTTTACATTGGTGAGGGTTTGAAGAAGGGAGAATGAAGGGCTATCTGACTGTTGAAACTGGTTGAGGACAATGCCACCGACCTATCCTGCATTGGTGACTGGCTCACTGGAGAAATGTTCGTCAAGGTCAATTGGAAGGTGGGGGCAGAAGGGGACGATGAGGAAGTCCTTGAAACACCTCTTCACCGTCACAAAAAGAGGTGGAAAGAGCTGGTTGCACATGGCCCTCCCGAAGGATCGGTCAGCGGTGTTGCTCCGTCCTCTCCTTTGTCCGTTGTGAAGGAGGCCTAGAAGATTGAAGAGGTCTATGCAAGGACATCTCAACCATCCGCTGGGAAGTCTTCACGCCCAGTGATTGTTGGCAAGGTGGACCTTGTGAATGCTAGCGCCAAGTCTTTGCCGGTATCGGAATTTTGACAGAGGACCATCTCGATGAGCCGAGAGTCATCAGGGAGGCCAAGATGCCTGTGAAGAGTGATTTTGTGGTTGGCACTGATCGAGGGGTATCCGAGTCGGACACAGCCACAGAGGATTTAGGCGTTACACCTTTGGTTCTGGGCCCCAATGGGGTGCCATTGTCACGAGGTGGTTCACCTTCGGCTTCTCTGCCAAAGACTTCTCTTGATGCCCTTGTAGAGGAGTGGGCCTGCCGAGGTTTTTTTTTATAATTAATTAAATTGTATTAAAATGGAAACATTTACAAAAGCCTGTGTTCTACATCAAGTGTTTTGCCAACTTGAATGAACAGACATAGAGGCAAGGGCCCGAGCCTCACGAAACAATTCGAGTAAGCAAATTAAAAACACAAAATAAGGCAATGATCCGAGTACAACTTACTCGGATAGAGCCTTATACAAAGAGTACCCAGTCTAGTGAATCCGCAGCCGAAACCCATTTAAAAGTTCTTGGAGAATTGCACACCCGGAAAACTAAGTCTTTGAATTTGACCCGGCCAAAATGCCGGACCACATGCTGGCCAAGTTGGCCCACAATCAACTCGAAGCTTCGTGCACTCTCTTTGCAGCTTTGAGCGTTAGCGATCCAATGGGACATATTGCCCTGGTTCTTCATCGATCTTCCCCGCCCATGCCAGTCGACCCGTTTATCTGAAGTATGAATCTTGCTACCTTTCCTTTTCCATTCCTATTGCTATCTTCATCTTATCCGTTCACTGTTCGCTTGCAGGTGCAAGAGGGACTGTACCTAATGGTGGTTCACCTCTGCTGGTGGAATGTCATGACATGCCAACAGAAGGCTAAGGTTCGGCGCCTATTACAGATGCACACTGATCCGGCTGCACTTAGAGAGGCAAAAGAGCAAGCAGCATTTCTCACCCATGAGTTGTCCGAGCTTAAGGCGAGATCGCAAGAGCTCGCAAAACTGAGATCTCAAGCCCTTGAACAAGTTTCCCTTCTCAAGGACGCGCTTCAAGCGGCTAAGCTATGCATCGCCAATCTTTGAAACCAATGCGTGTAGGTTGCGGATGAACTGAGGGCCCGACCTAGTCTTAGGTATCTTGGACCTATGCTGAGCAATAGGTTTGAGGAGGGCTTCCATTGTTGCCAACAGATCAAGTCCCTGCTTGCACCCAACTTTCCTTTGGGATACCTCGACCCTAGAAATGCTAAAGCGTTGTGTCAAGCCAATTTGACAGACTTCTCGGGGATGACTAGGGATCCTCCATCACACCATGTGGAGGGCTTCGCACCATAGGAAAGTGGCCGTGCTCAGGCGAACTGTCATACTTGGCTGCCTGCCAACGCATCTCTTTGTATACCTCAATCCTTTTAATGGACAGCCGAACCATTCGTCGGTCTTTGTTGCAAACGCCTTCATGCTTGTCCTTGAGCCTCCCCCTTTTTTGCTGGCTTAGCGCTATTGCCATTGTCACTGGGTTTGATGTGGACTCAAGGGTCTGGTGGCGCTCATTCCCACAAGAGGAAGTCATGGCGCTTTGGGTTTATGGGCGTTGCTCTTTCCCATGAGAGGACATCGCCACTCACCAATTGCTGAGCCTCATTGGGGCGAACTAGGTTTCATGGCTGCAGTTGCCAAGCTCTGTTGGAGTTGAGGTCATCTTTCACGTGGTTTCATTGGTGCTTGGTATCACTGGGGGAGACATTGTCGCTTTTGCACGTCCAATCCTAGTCCACCCACCATTGCTGACTAATGGTGCTCACTCCAAATGGAGGGAGTTGTCACACACATGCTAGAATTTGGTATGGCCGCCTGTGAGGGGGTTTGACTTTCATCTATGAGCACCCTAGCAATGTTATACATCGACGCATAGGCCATTTGGTGAGAATAGCAGAGGTTCCAATTCTATCGTAAAAGGGTGGTTAATAGGTGAAAAGCCTTCACCTGACTAGGGGCAGTCTAGGTCATTTGATTTTATACAATGAACTGCATGCACTCAAATGGACAAGAAAAAAATAAACAACTACTTTATTAATTAAAATGTGATACATTTTACAAACATTCGAGATAATGCATGTTTAGACTTACCTCGGTCTAACAAACACTATTGGTAATATTTCTTGAGGTGGGTGACGTTCCACGTTCTTGGAACCAATTTTCCACTCTAGGTGCATAGCTTATACACACCGTTTCGGAGAATCGTTGAGATGAGGAACGGTCACTCCTAATTCGGCAAGAGTTTATTCCATTAGCATTCTTACTGATTGCCTCTATACTTTGTAGGACTAGATTCTCCACTTCAAACCCACAAGCTTTCATCCGATTATTGTAATATTGAGCTATCCGCTACTGATAGGCTACCGTGCATATTTTGGCCACATCTCTGGACTTCTCGAGCAGGTCGAGATACTCTTTAAGTTGCTAAGCAGATCAAAACTATCGACCCAGATACTAGAATCACCGCCTCAACTTTAGAGCATAAATTAAAAGGTGTCTCATGTGTAGATTCCTTTGGGATCATCCTGTACAACCACAACAAAGAGGGTAGTTTGTCCACCCAAGAGCCCCCGACATCCTCTAGTTTCATCTTTAGACTGTGAAGGAAGGTTTAGTTCATGACTTCCACCTACCCATTCGCTTGCAGATAGGTGATAAAAGTGTAAACCAACATTATCCTCAGACTAGTACAGTAGTTGTGAAGCGTTTACCAGTAAATTAGGTTTCGTTGTCGGTCACTATAATCTCAAAAATTCCAATTCTACATATGATATTCTACTGAATTAAATCAATGACATTCTATTTGGTTATCTAAGCCACTGGGGCGGCCTCAACCCATTTCGTGAAGTAATTGTACAAACTATAATGAATTTTTTCTGCCTAGACGCAACAGGTAGTGGGTTGAGTATGTCGAGCTCCCACTGTACAAAAGGCCACGGCGCCTGTAGGGCTTGTAATTTCATGTGAGGCTGGTGGACAATATTGCAGTAGATTTGACAGTTCTCATATTTTTCACAACTCTACGGTATCTCGTTTCATTATCAACCAATAGTAGCCTTGCCATATTACTTTGAAGGAAAGGTTTTTGCCACTGATATGCGACTTGCAGATGCCAAGGTGCACCTCGCTCAGCAAATAGTCGATTTCTTCTGGCATGAGACACCACATGTATAAGGTAGAGTACTCATGCTAGTACAGTTTTTCGTCCGTGAAGGCATACCAGTTCGCCATCTTCTTGATGCGCTTCACCTGCTCTGGATTTTCTGACAAGGTGCTGTCAGCTAGGTACCTCCTGTATGGTGTCATCCAGTATTCGTCATTTGCCACCTATAGTACTTCCGATTCTGGCTCTTCTATGTTAAGGGAGCTTAAAGCCTCTTGCATGTCCCTGACGTACTGTTCTAGGCTTCCGGTGGCTGCCGCCTTGGCCAACTAGTCTACTTTCCAATTGTCCTCTCTCGGGATGTGCATTATCTCAAACCAACCGAACATCCGGGCCATGCCTTTTGCTCTAGCAAGGTACTTTACAAGTGTGGGGTGGGATGCATTAAAGTTTCCAAGGATCTGATTGATGACCAACTCTGAATTGTTGTAAATGGTCAACTTCTTCCCTAAGTATTCCCTTGCTAGTCGGAGCCTGGCAAGCAAAGATTTGTACTCGGCCACATTGTTTGTGACTAAGAATCCGAGGGTTATTAAGTATTTTATTTTTGACCCATCTGGAGTTCTTAGGGCCTCCCACTCTCCACATCCATACTGCATTGTAAACCTATTCATGTGCAACATCTAGGCTAGAGCTTCTCCCTGCTAGTGGGCGTCTACACCGAGATCTTGGGTGTTTGAAATCAGGGTTGTCATCTAAACAATGAAGTCCACGAGGGTTTGAACCCTTATGGCTAGCCTCAGTCGAGACTCTATGCCAAACTCGCCCAATTCTATGGCCCACTTCACCAAGCATCTGAATGCATCAGGCTTTTATAGAATTTCCCTAAGAGACTGGTCTGTCGGGACGATGATCATGTTCACCTGAAAGAACGATCAGAGTTTTTTAGTTGAGTAAATGAGTGCTAGGGCAATTCATTCAGCACATGAGCAACAGGTCTCGGTGTCGGTTAGAGTCTTGCTAACGTAGTACACCAGTCATTGGACATAGTTGTGCTACCGGATCAAGGCCAAACTTAGCGTCACATCCGAAACTACCAAGTATAAGTACAAGTCTCCTCCTTCTTCTGGAGATGTCAAACGAGGAAGATTGGCAATGTACTCCTTCAAGTCCTAAAAGGCTACCTGACAGTCGGCTATCCACTGGAACCCATTTGCTTTCGCTCCCCTTAGGGCCTTAAAGAAGGGAAGGTACTTCCTTACTGATTTCACTAGGCAATGGAAGAGTACTACGAGCCTTCTGGTGAGCCTTTGGACTTCCTTCACAGTTCACGACAGTGCCATATCCATGATGGCTTTTATTTTCTTGGGGTTCACTTCAATTTCCCATTTCTAGATGATACTCCAAAGGTGTATTTGGCTAGATTTAGCTTCATTTGGTACTGCCGGAGAACGTTGAAAGTCTTTTTTTTTGTAAGTAGAGTATGTTGAAAGTCTCGCCAAGGTCACCCATATATTTGTTGGTGACCTTACTCTTGACGAGTATGTCATCTACATACATCTCCATAATTCATCTAATCTAAGCTTCGAACATATTATTCACAAGCCACTGATATCTGGCTCATGCACTCTTTAGATCGAAGGGTATGACCTTGTAGCAATACGTCCCTTCGTTGATTATGACAGAAGTGTGCTCCTCGCCCTATGCTCTAGTTGTATCCCAAGTAGGCATCTATGAAACTCAACAGCTTGTAACCGGATATAAAGTCTACCAATAGATTAATCATTGGCAAAGGAAATCTGTCCTTAGGGCATGCTTTATTTATGTTAGTGAGGTCAACGCACATTTACCATTCTCCATTACTACTTTTGACAAGAACCACATTAGACAACCAGTTTGGGTACTAGACTTCCTTGATGAAATGTGCATCGAGCAACTTCTTTACCTCTTCTTGGATGGCAATGAATTTTTTGACAAAGTAGTTTCTCTGCTTCACCCGATGGGCATATGACCGAAATCGATGCTCAATTTGTGGACCATTATTTTGGTCGGTAACCCCAACATATTGGCAAGAGTCCATGCAAACACATCGGAGTTTTGCCATATGAAGATTATAAGTTGGTCACGCATGGGCCCTTCCAGAGAGCTTCTGATATACATACATTTTTCGAGATCAATAGGGTCCAGTTGAATGCGTTCAATCATCTCGCTAGACTAGGCCTATTGTAGGGTAGTTTCATCTCGGTGGTCTAAGTCATCGACCGGTTGGTCTGGGACTGCTTGTGTGACTTGGGATAAGTAGCATGCCTAGCCAGTCAACTGGTCAACTAGAACCTCCCCAATGCTATAGGCTGTTGATAACTTCATTTTCAAGTATAGGATTGACATTACCACTTTGAAATTGTTAGGCAAGGTCGTCCCAAAATAGCATTATAGATCGAGTGCAGATCAACCACTAGGAATGTGAGTGTTTGGGATGCAGTCTTCGGGTGTGTTCCTAGTGTGACCTCAAGTTAGACAGTTCCCTGGACTGACATCGGCTAGTTATCTAGTCCATATAGGGGTCCCTCATCTGGCTTTTTTTTAGATTGAGCTTAAATAATACATCAAGATATAGTAAATTACGAGAGCTTCTATTATCAATAAATACTTATTTTAATTGGTAATTAACCGTACCATCTGAAATAAGCGCAGATACAATCAGAGTGTCAGAATTGAAAGTTATTATATGTGTCATATCAATATTGCTAAAACTAATGACATCATTTCTAAGTCATACCATTGGCCTTTTGCTGTTGGAAGCCCTCTTTGGGTGGTCTAAGGTAGTGTTCTTGAGCAGCCATGCAGTGATCATGCTAACTATCTTGGCTGTGACCCGATTTCTCAGTTATTGCCACTACTCTAGCTCGTCTTTCTATGCTCTGCTGGGAGCTTGCCTTGTGTCTCATAGGAACCTGGTGAGATGCCCCTTTTGAACGAGAGCCTCAATCTCCTTTTACAGTATCTAATAGTCATCCGTATTGTGACATAGAAATCGATGGTAAAAGCAATATTTCGATAGATCTCCTCCCTCAAGTTTTTTGCGTTGCTTTGACCATTTTAAAAAATTTTTCTCCTGAATCTGTATAACGATGGTGGTCTGAGAGTCATTTAAGGGGGTCAGGTTTAGAGGTTTGAACCCCCAGCTCCACCTTGGGCTACTTTTTGATATCTCGGGAGTTGATGTTATCTCCATTATTCTTCCTCCCATTGGTCGGCCCCTAGAAAGAAGGTCCCGTGATCTCCAGCTTCTTTGCATTGTTGGCCTCCTCTATGGTCACATTTGCGCAGGCAATAGCATTAGCTTCATGGAAGGTCTACGAGTGCTAGTGGACTAGATACTTGAAGAAGTCACCTAACTCCAGAGTCGCTAAGTTTTATCTCGTTAGTGAGCCTAGATATCTTCTTGGCCTCAGCAATGAATCGAGCCAGGAAATTCTTAAGACTTTCATCTTGCCCTTGTCAGAGGCAGACAAGGTGTCAGGATTGCTTCTTCTCCCTCCAGCTAGATGCAAACTATGTTAAGAAGTAGTTAGCCAGCTGTTGAAATGATTGTATCAAGTTCAACTGATATAACCAAATTCAAGCATCCCCTTTGAGGATCAAAGGGAAGCAAAGGTACACGGCGGAATCATCTAGACCCTAGAAGCCTAGCTAGGTGTGAAAGTGATCCAAATCGTCTATTGGATCCGAACTCCTGTTGTTTCAAAGTCGACATTTTAAATTTGTGAGGAGTGGCTACATTCGAATCCCCCTTGTGAATGGTGACCTTCATAGGTCAGTAGAGTTCCGATCGGTACTCCCTGAAAACACATGTTGCTCAGCCTTTTTCATCCTCTCCTCCATATGGGAGGAGGACACGATCTGCTTAGCGTTCTGGAAGGTTTTTAATTCTGAGTGGTTTAGAGAGATGTTTTGGTTAGGACAACTGTTGGCCCATGGTGGGAGCATGCTACAAGAGGTTTCTCCTTGGGTTGGTGGCATCTTGTCGTCACGGGAACAATGTAGATTCTGCCACTCTAGGCTATCATGCTGTGTTCTGTGACTTAGTCAACTTTCTAGATGCATTGGGGCCCTGTCGCTTGTGGCCACTCGGGTCTCGAGATTATTAGGCCGCTGGGTCCTCCCAGTCGAATGCTGCTTCCTCTGGGATCTCCTTTTAGAAGCCGACACTTTGGGACAGGGAGTGAAGCCCCTAACCGTTATCCATCCAGATGCATACAAATGAGCATCCTAGACACTTGCTCCATCTAGGCAGCAAATGCACACCTATCAGGGGACAATTGTCCATCCGTATGGCTACCCATGGAGGGGTCGTTGCCATGGGAGGCGATATCCTTAGTTGGTGCTCTGGCTTGTGCCCTGATATTGACCATTTTTGTGAGCATGGTAACCTAGCTTTTTTTGACGATTGTTATAGATGACGCCAATGATGCATCTCGGGATCCAATTTACTGTAGGAATTAGAGTGTCACTCGATCTCTCCTAGGGGGTTGAACTAGAGTGGGTCCAATATCCAATGCTTAAGTCATTAATCTTTCTATGAATGAGAGAAAGATAGAATGATGCTGAAAATGCATGAATGCACGTTGGTGGGGGAATTGGGTATTTTGTGGAGGGCTAGGCTTTTGGAGATGCACTCGACGAGGAGCGGCTTAGGAAGGGCGCTCGATGAGCAAGCGGTTGGGGTTGATGGTCACTCGTAGGAAAAGTGGACAATGAGGAAGTGGTCTAAACCTATTCTTTGGGATGCTTATGAGTTTTCTATCCTTTGATCCATCCCCTTTCTTGTTGGGTTGAAGTGGGATTTATAGACCCCGAGGCGAGGTTGCCTCGCTGGGGCTTTTACAACTGATGCTTGCTCTTCTGGCGGTTCGACTAAGCTATCTTCTCGAGCATGCTTGGGGTTGGCATAGCAATTGCGACCTTCCTTGGGGAAGTTGAAAGGTTGTGCATGGCTTCTCAGGAAGACAGGCCGTGCGGGTGGAGGCTCTGTGGATTTTGGCTGTACAATTAGAATAATTGTTGTGGCCGCATGTGACTAGTTCTTTTCAATCGCTTGCACTGTGTGGGTTGGATAATCATGGGCCTCAAGAGGCACATCATCGCAATCACCTATCCTCCTTTGCGCAGCTTCGGGCCGGCTGACTTGGGGCACTCACACTGCAATTCAGGCCTTCTTTTTGATGGACCGCGCAGTGGGCCGTTGCTACTTGGGCTCTTCCCCTGCTGGCACTATGCTTCTTAGCTCGCGGTCTCAAACGTGGGCCTATTGGGCCGGCCCGGGGTCTATAGGACCCATTAGATTGATAATATATTTTCTATCAAAGTATTTAATGTATTGGATACCTCCAATAGAATTTACGTATGTATGAGTGAGATATTGCTGCATCTCGAAATTAAGGCCTTCACTCTTTAAGAACTCAATATAAGATATGGCCACAAGGCCTAATTATTGTAGATAATTAAACCACCCTAAATAATGTTAAATTTGTAAGTGATTATGTGTTTTACTGGTCAAATAAAGTCATTAATGCAAAGCTTAATTCACCATGTTATTCTAATTATTTGTACCATATTTTCAGTTAGTGGTGGTAATCTCTAAGATGACACCATCTGTTTCTAGATATTCTTTTGATATTTTGAAATTGATGTGGAAATGGGTATTTTCAAAATGAAAGTTAATATTCGAAAAAGTGTCATTGTATAAACAAATATGATGTTCAAATGAGCATCACTATCGAAATGGATTGATTCAATTAGATATATATTTCCATGAGCATTGCGAATGTATATGACTACTGAAAAGCCAAGTGAACAAGCATAATTGTTCAGAACATACATGCCTTTTCATCTTACACTTTATACAATCATATTTGTGGTATATTTTTATATAAAATAGAATAAAATTTGAGAAAAAAATTCTCAAATATCACATTATTCTCAGTTATTATTAATTGCAAAAATTATTAAAGGTGTTAGATAATCTTAATTTTGTTAAAACATCAATTTTAATTTCATTAGCCTAAAACACAATCAAATAATCCTCAACCACTCATCACTTCCTTTACCAATAATAGAATTCAGGTTGCTCATGGTCAGAGGCCGGTCAAGCTATCTTGAGCATCCACTTGGATCCATTACTTTGGTATTGTGATGTAGGCACCCCTGCAATTGACCCCAGAGCAAAAGTAGGAAGAAGCTGGAAGAGGAAAGGGAAAGGAGAGGGAAGGGGGAAGGAAAAGGGAAGGGAGTTTTGACGGAATGAGCAATCGAAAGGGAGAGAGAGAGAGTAATGAGACAGAGAAAAATTGAAGTATATTCTCTTACCTCCTCCAATAACCGAATGGCCACATATATGAAAGCATAAACATTTTGTTATGCTAATAAGAAAACTAACATGTAAAATATTAAACAACAAATATTAAGTATAAATGAAAAAATAGTTAGTATAAAAGTAAAATATCAATGGGTATAAATTAAATATAATCTTGAAATTTTAGTGGCTGTTGGGTCGACCGTACACTCATCCGTAAGATTAGATGACTGTTTGGTGTCATGGTAGTTGGATCAATAAGGCCCGTAATATTACTATCTCCATCAAAAGGAACCTTATCCTCAATGTTGAATGTGAAAAAATCATGGATAAAGTCCATAGTTGACTCCCAGGTAGCCTCTACGGGTGTGTGAGATTTCCATTGGACAAGTAATTGGGGGACAAACTTACCCTGCTATAAAATTTTTTGAAAGCCCAAAATCTGTGTAGGAGACATTAGGGGCTGTGAACCGTATGCTTCGGTCAACAGATCATTGCGCTAGCTTGCAGGATCATCATGATATTTTTTAAGCTGCGAGACATGAAAAACATTGTGAATTTTTTAGTGATCCGACAAACTCAGACGATATGCAACTGATCCAATCCGATCCAATATACAAAAAGGCCCATAATTGCGTTTAGCTAGTTTGTTGGATTGTTTATACCCCACTATGGTTTGATAGTAGGGCTATAGTTTGACGAAAAACCAACCACCTACCTGAAATTCTTTATCCGTGCAATCAGTATTAATCCAATTTTTTATGCATAGTTAGGCGCATTGAAGTTAACTTTAAAAGTGGCGAGGATGTTAGAGCTATTAGTTAACAAATCGTCAACAGAGGCTATCGAGGAAAAACCTGGACATAGTTGATTAATAATGAAGGCGGTCTTCCGTACATGGTTTTAAAGGGGCTCATTTTTATGGAAGAGTGCCAAGTAGTATTATAACTCAATTCAGCCCATGGAAGATACTTGACCCACATAGAAGGCTTGTTGGCAACAAAACACCTCAAAAAGTCTTCCAAACAGGGATTAATTACCTCTATTTGCCCATCCATTTGCAGGTGTTAGGAACTACTTGTAGACAGTGTAGTGCCTTGAGACTTAAAGAGCTCGTGCCAAAAGTTAATCATAAAAATGGGGTCCTGATTTGAGATGATATTAATCAAAAATCCATGTAAACGATAGATATCGTTGACAAATCCCTCTGCAAGGCCCCTAGCTATGAAGTGGGTGCCCAAGGGGAAAAATAGACATATTTGGACAGACGGTCTACCACCACAAAAATCATCATTTTCCTACTCAAGGGAAGTAGATGGATTATAAAGTCCATAAAAAGATATTCCCAAATCTTACCTAGAATAGGGAGCGATTGTAGCAATCCATGAGGGAGCAAGTTGAGTGCTTTCACTTGCTAGTAGACGGCACATTTAGATACATGATCATGAATCTCCTTCGGCATGTGATGCCAATAGAAGGTAGTAGAGACTTTGGCGAGGGTGCATTGAAACCCGGCATGGCCTCCTAGCGAAAAATTTTGGTACTCTTGTAATATTAAATCCTATAAAGTTGAGTCAGCTAGCACCAAAATTAAATTCTTATAAAAAAAAATCAAGTCATATGTAGGGAGTAATGCTCAAAGTCTCTTGGATGTTCTTAAAGGAGGTGATTAAGTCGGCTGAAGCAGGATGTTGGGTATAAAAATTATGAAGATCAGTTAGCAACGCCATCACGGGTTTTGATACAGAATGTATAGTATAACAGGAACCCACATGTAGTCAAGACAGGGCATCAGCTGGGATATTTTCTCTCCCTAGTCAGTAAACAATTTCAAAATCAAACCCCATTAATTTGGTGATTCAACATTACTAATTAGGGGTGTGGATGGATTGGTTCAACAACACCTTGAGAGGTTAGTGATCAGTTGCCGGTAAGGGTATTTTGCTGGTTTGGTGCTATTACCTGGTATGGTGTACTTTGGCGGGTTAGTGCCTTCGCCGCAACGCTGCTTTTGCTGGGATGTAACAGTGCCGGTAGTGTGGAAGAAAAAAAGGAAAAAATAACAGGGGTCATGATCTTCTTAGATGTATTCCTTTATATGTGTATGTGAGATCTTTGCTTGGCGTTGTAACAAAGATATCTAAGGGAGTTTCAAGGGTGACCGAGCGGTGCTTCTAGTCCGCGGACTGTCTCTAGGTGCCCGTCACACTTGCAATTGGCTAAGAAATCGATCTACTTTGTTCGTTGTACTTCAATGTTGTTTTTGTTTGTTCCTGTTCAAGGTAATGAGAGTGGACGGTACACAAAATCTCCATGAAGTTACTGTATCTGAGTCTTTATTTTTACTGTTTCATTTCATGGTACTTAGGGGATACCCTATCCTTTATATTCTTCATCCAAGTCGACAAAATATTTGGTGATAGAACATAGGTTCTTTCGTAAATTTTTATTTTTTTAATACAAACTTTATTTACCAAAAAAAAGAGATTAGTGATCAGTTTGGATAGTATATTTGGTACCCAAGAGATATTAGTGCCATTTCTTCACAGCTTTGGTGATAGTGCAGAGTTCTCTAAGGTAGGTGGAGGGGACCTGCAGCCGTGGACTAAGTTGTCTGCTAAAAAATGAGATGGGATGCCCCAACTGCATGAGTATAATGCCGACACCATTGCCTAATGTATCAACTTGGAAGACAAATGGTTTAAAGAGATCTAGGAGGGCAAGAACAGGGTTGGAAGTGAGGGCTTCCTTGAGAGAATTGAAGGCTATTTTAGCTTCCCAAGTCCAGAGAAAGGTATTCTTCTGCAACAGTTGCGTAAGTGGTGCTGAAATCTAAATATAATGGGCAACAAATTTCCTATAATACCTAGCTAGCCCAAGAAATCCCCTCAACTGCTTGACATTGGCAAGTGTAGGCTAATGTTGCACTACTTCGATCTTAGTGGGGTTAACAGCCACACCCTACCCAGAAACTATGTGACCTAAGTAGAACAATGAAGTGCGCCCAAATTCACACTACAATTGCTTGGTGTAAAAAAATTGTCCCGCAAAATTTGGAGGATACGAGTGACATGTTGGAAGTGCTGCTCCCATGAAAAGCTATATACCAAGGTGTCATTAAAAACCAAAATAAATTTTTGTAGTACCGGCCGAAAAATTTTGTTCATCTCGGATTGAAAGGAGGAAGGGACATTAGATAAGCCAAAGGGTATAATCGGAAAGTAACATATAAAGAAAATGCTGTTCTAAATACTTAAATATATATTATCACCATTTATATGATTATAAATTAAATAATAATAGAGCAAAATAGATAACAACGGATTTGGTGATATTTTAAACACGTGATATACATATTTGGAGAAAAATTCTCTAACCTTTGAGCCGTTAGCTGAAAATCAACTGTAAGAAAAAAAATCAATTCACTGATCGACAGACCGAGATGCAATTTCATAATTGACTGACACTAGACAGGTGATTATTTAATATCATCTTTAGATTTCTAAAATTGTAGCCGCCCAAAAACCTTCTTTTTTTTTTTTTGTATGGATCTTCATTAACCAAACTCTTTCGGTTGCAAATAGCCCCTCAATTTTAGTACAAGTCACAGACAAAAACTTTATATGGTTGCATGCTAAATAATATGGTTAGGTGTCAACAAAAAGAGATCTCATGACATTCTAAAACACATCATCAATGAAGAAAAAGAAGATCTCTTAAGATATAGCAAATCTTTTGGATCTAACAAAGAATGCACTATGTGGTTCTCAAAAAAAGGGCTTTCTACTGTTTTAGAAGTTCTGTCATGCATCCTTACTTTCTAATGGAAGTTGAGTCTTTTCAAAAGAGAGATAACTTCCAATCAATACAGTTCAACATAGTAAAAGGTAGGCAAAAAAATTTGGAAGGCTGTTTTATGTATATCCTCTCCAAGAACTCGCATCTGATGGCAACCAGCACACAAGCCTAGCTTATAAAAGATTTGGGCACCATGTAATTTATCCAATAAGTCATCTACTGTTGGAATGGGAAATCAGTCCTTGATTGTTATTGAGTTGAGAGCACAATAGTCGACACAAGAGCGCCAACTACTCCCCTTCTTTTTGACAAGTAGAACCGATGAAGAAAAGGGACTGGTGTAGAGTCGAATGATCCCTTCATTAAGCATCTCTTGGATCAAATTCTCCATTTCTGCCTTCTAAAAGTATGGATAATAGTATCGTTTAACATTCATCGGTGGAGTATTATGTTTTAAGGGAATTCGATGATCTGTAGAACATTGAAGGGGTAACTAATGAGGAATGGTGAATACATCGACAAATGAAGAGAGGATGTTGCAAAGAGTGGCAACAATTGTGGAGTTTGACATCTTGAGGTAAATGGATTGGAAACATAGGTGCACCCAAGTTGTTTTTTGAAGAATACTCCGTAACAAGGGTAATTGTCAACTGGAAATATGTGGCGGCTGAATTGGTTAGCTCACTATGCCTCAGTGGGCCCAATATCACGGTGGAAATGGTAGCTTTTTGCAATCCATGTAGGGTCAGTTGAGTCCCTGGGTAGTTGAAACTCATCCATAGAGCCTTATAATTAAATAATACCGGCCCAATTGTCGCCAGTCATTGTACTCCAAACACTATATCTGATCCATAAATTTGCAGTAAATAGAGGTTCACATTAAATTTAGAGGAACCCAAAGTGACCAGAATATTAGTACACAATCCTTCACAATGGAGAGAATCCCCATTACCCATTGTGATGTTATGATGATGAGAAGATTCTATTGAAAGGTCCAGATATTTGGCCAAGTGGGTTTGCAAAAAATTATGAGTGGAGCCACTATCTACCAATACAATCACTGAATGGCTTGATAGCAACCCCTATAGCCTCAGAGTGGAAGGAACAAAATGGCCTTCCAATGTATGAAGAGAGATAGTTGCAGTGGTGTTTGGTGCTGGGGGTAAAAGAGGGTTTCCGTGGGAAAGTTCAGATGGAGAGTCTAGGTCAGTGGAGCCGGCATCTACAATTTATGCCATCGTCTAGAGAAAGTCGTGTTCATCAGCTATCATATATAGGAACTGTGGGGGTTTACACCGATAGCTCGATATGAAACATTCATCAAAGTTAAAATGCAATCCATGTTCTCGATGTGATGCCATTTCTGCAAGGGTTAATTTCTATACTGGTAATTTGGATGGAAGGGTTTGTGTAGAGGGAATTTTTGGTTGAATTGATGTGGGGCTATGTGATGGCTTGGTGAGTGATGGATGCTGGGAAGTGGATCGACCAGCATCAACTTTTTTCTCCACTAACTTGGCCATGCCAATTGCTTTCGGCAATGATGTAGGTTTCAACAATAGCAATTTACGTTATATATCATCACGTAGCCCAAAAATGAAACAATTCAGAAGAATAACAGTGGTTAGACCTGGAGTGCAAGTAAAGAGAAACCATAATTCAGCCGTGTAAGTTATCATAGTAGTGGTCTAGCGGAGCTTATACAAAGCAGCTTCGTGGTTTAGGTAGGAAGATGGCCTGAATCGAATTCAAAGTCCCTAGAAAATACCTCCTATGGTGAAAGCTGTCAAATGGCATTCATCTATTGATACCATTAAAGCGTAGCCCCTGTCATGTAGAATGCGGCGATGGTTAATTTTTGTTTGGGTGGAGTGCCATGGTATAAGAAGAAATATTCGATCTGAAATAACCAACCAATTCCGTTATCTCCAGATAAAAAAGGAATTTCGAATTTGGAAAGCCGAGGGAGGGCAGAAAGTTGTACATTGAGTTGCAATAGCAGTAGTATTGCTAAGGTTTGGGTTGGTGGGTAGGAAATAACAGTTGGGGAAGCCATGAACGACAAAGGGGTGGGAAGTAAAATGGGATTTGCTGACAACAAGGGTTGACGTTCGATTCAGTTCAACAAGTGAAGGATTTTAGTGAGGGATTGCCGGATTTATTAAGCGGTGGAGGTATTGGTGGCTATTCCTTCTGCATATTGTTTTACGGTCACTACGACTTCTTTCAACTCCTTTGAAATCCCAATAATGGATTCATCTAGAGCCTTGTATCGTGTTATTATGCCCTCTACCATCTCTTAATGAGAGAACTAATGATGCAGGCACTCTTGCAATCAACCGCAAGGCAAAACTAGCAAGTAGTCGGAAGAGGGAAGGGAAAGGAGAAGGGAAGGGGGAAGGAAAAGGGAAGAGACTCCAATAACCGAATGGCCACATATATAAAAGTATAACAGCATTATGTTATGCTAATAAGAAAACTAATGTGTAAAATATTAAGCAACAAATATTAAGCATAAAAGGAAAAATAGTGAGTATAAAAGTAAAATATCAATGGGTTTAAATTAAATGTAATTCCGAAATTTTAGTGATTATCAAGTCGACCGTACACTCCACTGTGAGATTAGATGACTGTTTGGTGTCGCGGTACTGCATCAATAAGGCCCGTAACATATTGGCTTAGGAAAGAGCCTTCAAATTTTCTAACTATTTCTGAAGTTTTAGGCTTGATGAACCCACAGGTTTAGATTTCTGGTTCCTTGAGTAGATAGAGCTCTATGATCAGAGCTTCATGCTCTTAATTACATTATTGTTTTTGGCGAAACGAAATGTGAGTCTCTCTCCGTCAACCTTTATGCTGATTAACCACCCCGGACAATTTTCCATAACGTTTGACGAGCCACAAACTACTAGTGCCTACCTGCAGTAACCTACATTTTGGCTCTGCACGAGTTTTCATCTTCAATTGGTATCATGAAAGAGGACAGTTGACAACAAAACCGACAGGCAGATGCGCTTTTATGTTGAGCGCCAGCTTGATCTATATGTGTCAATTCTCTAAGCTCAATGAACCACATTACAAATCTTCCAAAGTTGAACCGGCATTTTATAAGCTTTGGGGTAGTGGTAGTTAGCACAACTATCTTGTGCTTGAAATATGGCATGAGCTTTCCTACTGAGAAAACGATAGCCAAAGTAGTTTTCTTCACTATAGTAGTAAATCAGCTACTTCACTTAATGCAACCGGTGCTATATACGTGTAAAGATAAAGCTAATCGATTTAGACTGGTCTATTAAATAGAGGAGGCGAAGGTTGCTTGGCAATTGAGACCCCGCAAACAATAGAGAGAGAAGCTCTCCCTTCTCTCTAGAATTCAAAATTCAAATTTTGGATTTGAATCTGGTCCTCCTTCGCCAAGGCTGCGCCAGCACCAACCATGGCTGGCCTATTGGGGTCGCCGCCCAGTTCCTCCCGGCCATTGTCTGTGCCTCTACCACTCGTTACCTCCTCTTCGTTGGTGCGTTCTGCCGAATCTGGCCAATCAGCGGTGTCGCCCTCTTCAGCTTATTCCAAGCCGTCTTGCACTGGATGTCTGATAATGCCCCTTCGATCTACTTCTCCTTCATATGATGGGTACTCTTCGTTAGGGTCCCATGAGGATTCTGGCCCGTCTGCTCCCCCTCTACCCACGAGGCAACCTAACGGGGGATCTGGTTCCCCGAACCCCTCAGTCTATTCGCCGCTTCCAGTAACTCGTATTCCTTCGGTTGCTATGAATTCTACATCCGCTAATTTGAAAGCTGAGACCAGCATCACCCAGTCGGCTTCATCGGTTAAGTCACGGGCTGATGTGGTGCAGCAGAAGGATGTGTGCTCTATTTCTCTCTGAAATTTTTCCCTCCGCCAAAAGTGGAAGGAGATATTGTGAATATTTCTTCTCCTACGGATGTTATCAACCAAATGGAGGTAGTTTTGTTGGGAATCACTCCCATGAAGAAGTTCGTTTGATTGAATAACTTGGGCGGAGTATGAAGGTGCCATTATATAAAGAAATAAAGTTTCGGTCAACGGGGAGTTGACCGGATGGACGGTCAATGGGCTGTTGACCGGTTCGGTGGAGAAGTAAGCCGGTTTCACTAACAGATTTTAAAAGAGCAAATTTCAGACGGTCAATGGAGATATTGACCGGCCTTGTGAAGAACGCGGACGGCCAACTGTGCGCCGCCCGCCAGACAATGCAAAACTGTGCCAGCTCAACAGATCTTCTGGAAATACATGATCTCAGACAGTTTTACAGGAGCCGTATTTTTTGGATAGGGGAATATTCATATTGTTGGAAGGAATTGTTACTGTCATTTTATATATTGAATATTGTTCCATATATTTTTAATGTACGTATGTAGAGGGGCGGTAATTAGTGTGAGAAAAAGAGAGAAAACGGTGAAGGAGTGTTCTTCGATTTCTCTTCTGTTTTCTACTGTTGTCTCCGAAATCTCATAGTGAAATACGTTTTCTGTGGACGGTTTGTCCCGTGGTTTTTCCCTTTGATTGAGAAGGGTTTTCCATGTGAAATTGCTTGTGTTCACTGTTTCCTCTTCATTCACTTTTTTTATTGTCCTGTTTAATCAGGAAAGTAGTCCGCCCTCTTTCCCTACAAGTGGTATCAGAGACAGGTTTGGGTGTTGGGTATTGTGACTTGCTTGAATCGATGGCATCTTCGTCATCAAAAAATCTGCCTTTTGGCATTGAGCAATTCAACGGATAGGGGGACTTCATTCTCTGGCAAGAGAGGGTGAAGAACATTTTGACGAGAGAATAAACAATGAAGGCGTTGAAGAAGAAAGATGAAAAGCCGAAAAAAATGACTGACGATGAATGGCAAGACAAGAGAGATATTGCAAATTGCACTGTTAAGTTGTACCTGGCGAACAATACTCTCAAAGAAGTCATTGGTCTAACTGATCCGGCGGAGATCTGGGAGAAGTTGGTGAGCCGTTACAAGTCCAAATCTCTGATAACCAGACTGCACGTGAAGAAGCAGTTTTATGGCTTACGGTTATCAAAAGGAGGAAGCTTTGAGAAGCACCTGGATGAATTTAACCGAATATTGACACAGATGTCTACTCTTGATGAGAAAATCAAGGAGGAGGACAAGGCACTGGTTCTACTGGCCTCTCTGCCGGCCACCTATGATCACATCGTCACAACCTTGCTGTTCGGCAAGGATATTTTGAAGTTGGACGAAGTTATTGCCTATTTACTTATGAATGAGTCCAGACGGTCACAAGGGACATCATCGTCTTCTCATTCTGAGGTCCTGGTGACCGAATCCAGGGGAATAAGTAGAGGTCGTCACCAGAAACTGGGAGAAAAGAGTCGTAGCAAGTCTCAATCCAGATACCAAAATCTGGAGTGCCATCATTGTGGCAAAAAGGGCCATATTAAGAAGCACTGCTTCAAATGGAAGCAAGAAAATGTAGAGAAGGAGAAAAGTGACAAAGGACGCGGTGAAGAAACGTCCTCCGTCTCAATAGTCACAAGTGGAGATCTCCTATTGACATGTCAAGGAGAGGTGACAAACTTGACAGATTTGGAATCCGGTTGGATAATTGATTTGGGCGCTACCCTACATGTCACGTCCCGGAAGGGACCATATACATCCTACACTCCATGAGATTTTGGAGTAATTATGATGGGTAACAAAGGAATATCTCCTGTTGTAGGCAGAGGAGATATTATTCTGGTCACAAATAATGGCACGAAGCTACTGCTAAAGGATGTGCATCATGTTCCTGACATTCGTTTGAATGTCATTTCAGTCGGTCGATTGGATGATGAGGGCTACTGCAACACCTTCTGTGAAGGTGAATGGAAGTTGACCAGAGGGTCCTTTGTTGCAGCGATAGGGAAAAAGTGCTCCGGTCTGTATGTGATGGAGGACCGTGCCATGGCCGGAGATGTAAACGCTGTAATCTGTAAGGAGACAGAGGATTTGTGGCACAGGAGGTTGGGCCACATGAGTGAAAAGGGATTGTCTCACTTGGCCAAAAAGGGCCTAATCAACGGAATGAAAGAGGACGGGATGAAAATGTGTCCTCACTAC
This sequence comes from Nepenthes mirabilis, assembly GCA_025585075.1. Taxonomy (NCBI): domain Eukaryota; kingdom Viridiplantae; phylum Streptophyta; class Magnoliopsida; order Caryophyllales; family Nepenthaceae; genus Nepenthes; species Nepenthes mirabilis. The sequence continues at coordinate 15,851 of JAODPA010094599.1, read as the reverse complement.
TTGGCTGGAAAACAGAGAAGAGTATCATTCAATGGAGTTCCGTCAATCCCAAAAACCGGACTGCTTGATCTAATACACACAGATGTGTGTGGCCTGTTCAAAGAGAAGTCAATCGGAGGTGCTCAGTATTTTGTTTCCTTTATTGACGACTGTTCGAGAAAGCTGTGGGTTTACCCACTGAAGACCAAGGATCAAGTCCTTGGTATTTTTGAGTAGTTTCATGCTCTTGTGGAGTGTCAGACGGGGAAGAAACTGAAGACCGTCCGAAGCGACAATGGCGGTAAATATTTGGGACCTTTTGATGCCTACTGCCGGTCACATGGTATCAGGCATCAGAAAACCCCACCGAAGACACCTCAGCTAAATGGAGTAGCAGAACGGATAAATCGTACGCTTTTGGAGAGAGTACGTTGTATGCTTTCTGAAGCAAAACTTAATGCATCATTCTGGGTAGAAGCACTTCGGACGGCAGCCTACATTATCAACAGGTCGCCGAGCAAGCCACTGATGGGTGAAGTGGCAGAAAAGATATGGACGAGTGTAGAACCGTCCTATGATTATCTGCGAGTGTTCGGATGTAAAGCATTCATACACGTTCCAAGAGATGAAAGGACGAAACTGGAGTCAAAGACAATGCAATGCGTCTTTCTGGGCTATGGAGAGGATGAGTTGGGTTACAGACTTTATGACCCCGCCGCAAGAAAATTAGTCCAGTCACGAGATGTAACATTTGTCGAGAATGAGACGATTGAAGACATTGGAAGGAAGGCAAATTGTAATGATAAACAGACGGACAAAGTAAGAATTGAAGATGTCCATCTTGTATCAGAAACAAGTTCAGACGGTTAACGGGGATTTGACCGGATTGGAGGTCCTGAGGCAGTTAAAGATACTGGAGAGGAGGTCATGGTGCCCAATGATGATCAAAATGAAGCCATGCCTCAACCGGTCGAAGAAGTAGCTATTAGACGATCCTCCTGAAACAAACGACCGTCCGTTTGTCTGTCCTCCAGTGAGTATGTAATGCTGACTGATGCTGGTGAGTCTGAAGATTATGAAGAGGTTATAAATAGCGAAGGCAAGGAGAAATGGCTGGAGGCCATGAAGGATGAGATGAGTTCTCTTCATGAGAACCATACCTTTGATATCGTTACACTTCCCAAGGGGAAGAAGGCACTGAAGAACAAGTGGATCTTCCGGGTAAAATCAGACGAGAACACTAAAGAGCTAAGGTACAAGGCACGATTGGTGGTGAAAGGTTTCAGACAACGAAAAGGAATTGACTTTGATGAGATATTTGCTCCGGTAGTAAAGATGTTCTCCATCCGGGTAGTGCTAGGCCTGGCTGCCATCCAGGATTTGGAGGTGGAACAGATGGATGTCCGGACTGCATTCCTCCATAGTGAGCTTGAGGAGGAGATTTACATGGAACAGCTCGAAGGTTTTGATGCTAAAGGAAAGGAACAGCTTATCTGCCACTTGAAGAAAAGTCTATATGGCTTAAAGCAGGCTCCTCGGCAGTGGTACAAGAAGTTCGAGTCTATTATGTCTGACCAAGGATATCGATAGACTACCCGTGACGACTGTGTATTTGTGCAGAGATTTGTTGACGATGATTTTGTCATTCTTCTCTTATATGTGGATGACATGTCGATAGTTGGTCGGAATATTGACCGGATAAAGAAGCTGAAGGAGACGCTTGGACGGTCATTTGCCATGAAGGATCTTGGATTGACGAAACAAATTTTGGGGGTCAGAATCATACGTGATCGGAAGGCTAGAAAATTGTGGCTGTCTCAAGAAAACTATCTTGAGAAAATACTCCAGCGGTTCAACATGGAGAAGTCAAAGCCCGTAAATACACCCTTGGGACCTCATTACAAACTGAGCACTCGTCAATGTCCGTCCTTGGATGACGAGAAAAGATACATGAAAGGTGTGCCTTATTCCTCTGCTGTGGGAAGCCTAATGTATGCCCTGGTATGTACCAGACCAGATATAGCTCATGCCGTTGGGATTGTTAGCCGTTTCCTATCAAATCCAGGCAAGGATCACTGGTCTGCGGTTAAATGGATCATGCGATACATTCGAGGAACTTCCAAGAGGTGCCTGTGTCTTGGAAGTGACAAACCACAGTTAGTGGGATATTCAGATGCGGACATGGCCGGAGAGATTGACACACGCAAATCTACATCGGGTTACTTGATAAAATTTACGGGCGGTGCAGTTTCTTGGCAATCCAAACTACAAAAATGTGTAGCTTTATCCACAACTGAAGCTGAATATATTGCAATTACAGAGACGTGCAAGGAGATGATGTGGATGAAGAAATTTGTTCACGAATTGGGTCTTGAATAAGAGAAGTACAGTGTATTCTGTGACAGTCAGAGTGCAATACATCTCTGCAAGAATTCCTCATTTTACTCAAGATCCAAGCATATTAATGTTTGGTACCATTGGGTGAGAGACATGCTAGAAGCTGGTCTATTATCACTGGAGAAGATTGGTACTGAAGACAATGGTGCAGACATGATGACTAAGATTCTGACAAGAGGAAAGAATGAGGCATGCTGCAAGATAGCCGGGATAATGGATCCAACTTCCTCACGGTCGTGAGGGGAAGTTTGTTGGGAATCACTTCCGTGAAGAAGTTCGTTTGATTGAATAACTTGGGCGGAGCATGAAGGTGCCATTGTAGAAAGAAATGAAGTTCCGGTAAACGGGGAGTTGATCGGATGGACGGTCAACGGGCTGCTGACCGGTTCGGCGGAGAAGTAAGCCGGTTTCACTAAGAGATTTTAAAAGAGTAAATTTCAGACTGTCAATGGAAATATTGATCGGCCTTGTGAAGAATGCGGACGGCCAACTGTGCGCCGCCCGCCAGGCAATGCAAAAATGTGCCAGCTCAGCAGATCTTCTGGAAATACATGATCTCAGACGGTTTTGCAAGAGCCATATTTTTTGGATAGGGAAATATTCATATTGTTGGAAGGAATTGTTACTGTCCTTTTATATATTGAATATTGCTCCATATATTTTTAATGTACGTATGTAGAAGTGCGGTAATTAGTGTGAGAAAAAGAGAGAAAAACGGTGAAGGAGTGTTCTTCGATTTCTCTTCTGTTCTCTACTGTTGTCTCCAAAATCTCATAGTGAAATACATTTTCTGTGGACGGTTTGTCCCGTGGTTTTTTCCTTTGATTGAGAAGGGTTTTTCACGTAAAATTGCTTGTGTTCACTGTTTCGTCTTCATTCACTTTTCTTATTGTCCTGTTTAATCGGGAAAGTAGTCCGCCCTCTTTCCCTACAAGTTTGGGGTGCGATATTGGTTGGCTATTTTTATGAAAAACCCTTCATTTTCATGCACGGATGATATGGGCTTGATATGGAATTTGTCCTGATACTAGAAACGAGAATGGTTTTTTCTTCTTCAGATTTTTCATCATATGAGCTGCTGGAAAAATGCCTCCAAAAGGGACCCTAGGCATTTGCTGGGAGAACAATTTTCCTTAAAAGTTGAAAATTGAGAATGCCAATGTCAAAAGAGGAGCATAAAATTTTTTCAATATGGATACACTTGTTGAATATCCCTGTGGAATACTGGACTCCACTATGACTCAGTTGGATTGCTAGTACAATTGGTAAACCACTTCAAATGGATGCAAATACTGCCAAATCGGAGCATATGAAGTTCGTACATATGTGTGTGGAGGTGGAAATTGAGGCTGTTCTGCCCTCAAAAATCAGACTGTGTCTTGGTATTTATACAGATTCAGGGCAAGAGACAGAGTCTGTGGTGGAGGTGGAATATCATTGGAAGCCAGTGAGGTGTAGACACTATTAGAAAATTGGTCATAGTATGGAATATTGCAATACAAAGGCTCTCTGTCAACCCACGGGTAGAGTTTTGTCATCCCATACTACTGATCCTACAAAACCTGCCCTCAGAGAGTATAGACAAAGAGCCATCTGTCACACAAAGGCAAGATCTGATTCTACTGTGAAGTGTTCTAATCAGTTTGAGTTTCTGCATTCCGTTGAGGAAGCTGAGACTTCAAAAATGAGACACAAAGGATGATCTCTCAGGGGATCAGTTTGCAAGAGAATCAGAGAAGATGTCCCCTACGAGGAGTTTTCCAACAACGAAAGATAAGACCTCGATGGTGCCGGTGGACCTTCATAATCCTACCAATCTTGGCGATGCCCCTGCCCTCTGTGCAAATGCTGAATTCAGGAAATCTTTAACCCAGGCTCATGACTCAGTAATAATTGCTGGTAAGCTTTTGGTGGATGCTAAAACTGTAAAGTCATATGTAGCTTTATTGTCCTCAGATGGAAGGGGCGCTAATCTTGGCAACCTGAGCTGCGTACAGATAGAGGCAGAATTGCAAAGGGGTAGTCTGATTCAGCAAGGAGGCAACGTGGAGAAACATCGAATAGTTGCTGATCATAAAACAGTCTCGTATACAGATATCCTGAAGCGAGGGATAAATCCAAATGAAGCTGCAGAGGCAGGCTCATGTGCAACCCATCTGGAGTATGCAGTCAGGGGAGAGAGGGTTGATTGCAAATCTCCATCTCAGGGAATGTCTGAATTGAACCTTGGTGGAGAGCAGTATGAAGCAACTCGGCCAGGCTCATCCCAAGCAGATGTGATTGTTGCTGCAGATTTAGTCGGCAGATGTTGTGTCAACCAAATGAAGACTGCAGTAATGGGACAGAACGCACACGGTGTTATTCAAAGAGGACCCATGCTGCAAGTTTCATCCTCAAAGCCTCCGCAATCCAGCGTTAAGAAACCAAAATGGCCTATACCACACAGCCCAGTTTTCGGGACTAGACCAATGCCTAGGTTTCGGATGCGATATCTGTTGATGTTCTAAACTGTCAGTTCCTGCTGACAGGGGAACGAGGGCAGACTGCAATTTTCCACTTTAGGATGCGGCTGATCAAGTGGATGCTCCTCCACGGTCAGACCATGTGAGATCACTGGAGCAAGTTCCATCCCTCAAGCCGCTGAAATCCATCCTCAAGAAACCTAAGGGCCGGCGATTAGCTTCCCCTTCCTTGGCCGATCTTGTTGCTACTGATTGCTGAAGGATGGGAACTGCCGGAACTAGTGGCCAATGGTAACAGTTAATGGCCGCTGGAGGATTAATGCCAGAGTGGAGTTTGGGAATGCCGTTTTGGAGCATTGGAGACCCACAAAAATAGATTTTGGCAGGTCAACAAGTTGACCGGCCAAGTTGGTTGCTTTCGGAAGGCTGTTGGTCAATGTGTTGAAAAAAAAATGCACATGGGCCGGTCAGCACATTGACCAGTCGAAATGGTTGATCACGGCTAATGAGAAATGCCTGGCAGTCCTCCTTTTTGGACTTCGGTGGATTTGCCGGACAACGTGGCAATACGTTGACCTGCGATATCAATGGGCCTGTCAACGCGTTGCAGGAAATTGACTGGTTGGGCCGATTTAGTTTTGAAGCTGGAGTGGTTTGCGTTTTGACTGGTTTGGTTTTGATAAAATTGGCCGGTTGGGTTGAAGGCAAATGGCCGTTTTGGATGATTGCAATTTGGCCAATTATTTCTTGTTGTAACTTTACTTCGGTTTTATGAAAATGGCCATTTGGATGATTGCAAATGGCCGGTTGGGTTGAAGGACTCGATACATTGGTCGGTCCATTAGTTTTTTTCTTTTTTTTTTTTAAGAATAGATTTAGGCCCAATGCCTTCATTAGAGGAGGATATGCCGTTAGCATGAAGGGTCGATGGAAATTCAGTTTCAGATCCCATACTGCCTGTAATCCCCACAGAACCAACCAAAGATTCCACACATTGAAGAGCCGAGGCAGGGTTAGCTTTCGAAATTATTCTATGCCAAGGGTTTCGGTCATTGGTAATAGAATAATTCTTGAAGCTAACCCTGCCTCGGCTCTTCAATCTAAGGAATCTTTGGCTGGTTCTGTTGGGATTACAGGCAGCATGGGATTTGGAACTGAATTTCCATCGCCCCTTTATACTGACGGCATATCCTCCTCTAATGAAGGCATTGGGCTTAAATTTATTCTCAAAAAATCAAAAAGGCCAAAAAAGAAACGTTTCCCTTTTGCTATTCCTCATGTTTAGCATTGCATGTTGGAAGGTTCGAGGACTAAACACTGGATTGTGCCCTATTGTGTTTGTATTTTTTGTTGTTTTCCTAATTTGTTTCATGGAGCTCCGGGGATGCCTTAACTTCTACATTCTACTTCCAAGTTGCCATAACACTTGAAAATAGAATATAATTTGTTGTGTTGTCTTTTAATTTTAATACAATTTATTTATTTACCAAAAAAAATTAAGGAGGTTGAGGAAGGCCAAGTATTTCTTTCCACATTTGGCTAAGAGTCTAGCTATTTGCCCATTTAGCCTTAGAAACATCATTGATTCTGAAAGTCCCTAGGAAAATCAGATCTTTGCTGAATTAGCTTTGATTCGAACATCTGATGTCCTCAAACCAAAGAACTAGTGACATAGTTAGAGTCCAACTGGTCGCCCATTTAGCTGTAGAGATATCATTAATTCACAAAGTCCCTAGGAAAATCGGATCTTTGCTGAATTAGTTTTGATTCCAACATTTGATGTCCTCAAACCAAAGAACTAGTGATATAGTTGTTGGGTTATGGGTCACTTCTATGTGAGCCCATATCCATTAACCTTAGAAACATCATTAATTCAGAAAGTCCCTAGGAAAATCAGATCTTTGCTGAATTAGTTTTGATTGTAACATCTGATGTCCTCAAACCAAAGAACTAGTCACGTAGTTGTTAGATTATGGGTCACTCCCATGTGAATCCATATCCATTTGATGTACCAATTTGGTACAGATGAGGAGTTTTTTCATGTGCGCGATGAAAGCTTGAGGCGCCAATTCCAAAAGTATCGCGCTCGAGGTACGCCTGAGAGATGCCTGAGGCACCGATTCAAGAAGCATCATGCTCAAGGTACGCTTGACAGGCGCTCGAGTACAACCTGCAGAATAAAAACATGCCAACGCATTTTAGGGTAAATCTATTTGTATTCAGAACGCCGTTTGTGAGAAAAAAAAAAGATAAAGAGAGAGAAAATGGAGAAGTGGAATATTCATGCATCCGATTGAGTTTCGAATCATACTCAAGGTGTGCCTGAGAGATGTCCGAGGCACCTATTCTAGAAGTATCGCACTCGAGGTGCGCCCGAGAGGTGCCTAAGACGCTGATTCTAGAAGCATCGTGCTCAAGGAGCACCTGATAGGCTCTCAAGTGCGGTCCGTAGAATAAAAATGCGCCAACACGTTTTAGGGCAAATCTACTTATATTCAAAACGCTGTTTGTGAGAAGAAAAGAAAAGAGTGAGAGAGAATAGGGAGAAGAGGAAGATTCATGTATCCGGTTGAGTTTCAAATCGTGCTCCTGTCTCCGTCAACCTTAGGTACATTATTCTTTAAGTTGAGAAGAATATTTATTGGTTTTATTTCTTCTCTTTCATCTTGTATTCTTTACTGTTCGGACTTGTTCCAGATAACGTGTTGTGACATTATACTTAGACTTTGTGTAACTGAAATATGCATAATGAAAATATTTACGGATGAAATGTCCTATGGTTTTTCTCTCTCATTCTAAAGGGAGTTTTTCATATAAAAATCGTGTCTTGTTTTATTATTTGTGATTATTATGTACTTATCATGCGTAATTGATTCTTTCCTCATAATTTAAATAAGTGGTTCAAATCCCAATAATAGTTAGTAGGGCTCAACGTAACTGACAAAATCCCATGCTCGCATAGGACTTGGAATGCCATTGATATGTTAGCAAGGTAATCTTTAGTTCGGAATACTCATGATGAGCATGCCATCTACATAGACTTTTGTCATCTTGGCTATCTGATCCATGAAGAGTTTATTAAAGAGCCTTTGATATATTGCCTTATTATTTTCGACTGAAAGGCATTATCATGTAATAGTAAAGCTTTTAGTTAGTATAGTTAGTATAGTTGCATCCTCTTCGTCTAAAAGATTTATTTGGATCAAGTTTTAGCTTCAGGACGATCAATGAAAAGGAGTTGACCTGATTTGGATTCCAAGAGATGATCTATAATATATGCATACTTTCATTTGATTTTTTTTTATTATGAAGAATCCTCACAACTATTTCATTGCATTAGACCAAACTCTAAATCCATGATCTTACATTGAAAGACAGCAAACATTTTTCATGTGTTAACTTATAAATGAAGTTCATGTGTTAGGTCTTTAGCATTTGCAATTTGAGTGACCGAGTTCCCGATTATGTTTCCAAGCACTATTTGAACTGAGATCTCTATGATTGACTGATTGCATTCAAGCCACCTTGACTTCATATTTGTTATGCTCAAGCTACTTTCATACATTGCAGTGGTCGAGAGCTTCACGAGTTTAATATGACCCGCATACTCAAGCAAACACAGAGGGTCACTCTACTGCTTGTTTATCTGCCTGAATGGACATGCAACGCTGCATTGACCACGGTGTCATGAACAAGTCATGGAATTTGTTTTCGATTGACATTCATTATTTGGATTACCAGAGTGCTTAGAAGTTAGTCACGAGATCTAAGCTCAAGCTACATTTGTGAATGGAGAATGGCATGAGATAGTACACGAACTATTCTTAAGCCACTTTGGTCAAAAAGGAAAAAGCGCGAACAAACGGGAGTGAGGAGCTTGAGTGAACATGTAATGTAACAGAACAGTTTCTAGCGGTAGGTCTACTCAACCCAATATTGGTTCATAGTCAATAATATCTTCAATATCTAAAGTTATGATTAGTTAAAGAACGTCAAGCATTGATAGTTAATGAGGTCCTTAGAAATGTAGTAATATATTTAAGAAATTATTTCACCAAACATACTCTCTCCTGTCTCGGGGAATTGCAACATGAATTCTTATTAAGTATAGGTGCTTTTCTTCTAGTATTAAATGTTCTTTTTTTGGGAGGGGCATATATGATGCCTGGGCTCTAGATGAAAAAAATGAGAGAAAAATTACCAACTTGACCCATAATCCTTGACTATAAATGTCCCTCATTTCACACATAGTGTGAAAAATCAAGGAGAACAAACCGAAAGAGAGAGCATTGATAGCTCAATTGCTTCATCTTCTATGATCCTATGGTTAGTGTGGAATTGCAGAGATAAAGGCTTATTTCATTGATATCCACCAATATTTTTAATATTCCAACTCTACGTTGGCAACGTTTGAGTTCATCGGCATCAAATCACATATTAATTATCTTTTTGCTCTTTTATTAATTTTAAGCATGGAATTGTTGTATATTTTCATTAATTATTAATAACAACCACAAAGTTTTCTAGACCGTGATATACTTATATGTATCTTGTACTTAACCATTTGTGCTTTTGCATCCATTTTTAGGTTTGAATTTTTGAGTCATTAAGGCTACTCAAGCATCCCTTATCAAATAAAGTGAACCTCTGCGCCAAATCATACAATCATATAGCCAATGATGTCGTGATTCCTAAAGGAGTGACTAGGTAGACCGAGGACTGGATATAAGGAAGAGCATTGGGCAGCAGACTCGTAGCAGGTTGCAGCTATTAGAGGGTTTGATGATCGAAACTCTAGTCAACAAGTTGACTGGCCAAATTGGGATATGGTCGGTCAACTTGTTGACCGGCCTAGGCGGAAGAGATGGCTGAAGGCGTTTGGGGCTCATTGGCTAGTGGGTTCCACCTGATGAGGTATGACATCTGTGGATTGGCCGGGCAGCAGTTTTGGTTTTGATGCATATCCACTTGGCCGGGCAGTTTTGGATTTTGCCTGTTGGTACCATATACCCAGTAGGTTATTCAAAAAAAAATAGAGCCCGGTATGATGTTAATTTGCCCGGTTTGGTGTTTCTGCTGGTGTGGAGTCTTTTCGATTTGGTTCATTTGCCCGGTATGGATGCTTTTGGACGGTCATGTAATTTTGCCGGTACGAGGTTTTTACCGGTTTAAATTTTGTCAGTGATGCGTACCTGGATCCGACTTCGAACAGATTCGGATTCTTCTAGATGGTTTGAACCGGCTCCGTTCACCAAGTACGAATCATGCATACCACTAAAACGAACAAGAGGTCAGCGTTTACGGCGGGAAGTAATCCTACCGAAAACACTACGACGCTTAAGTCAGCAAACAGCCTTCAATGGAAGGAACTGAAAGAGAGAGAAAGCAATGGGAGATGGGAAAGGAGTGTCTTGCTCCAGATATCAGAAAGGCGCAGGTCCTTTCTCGTATCTGGATGGTGGGAAGGCAGAGAACGCGGTGTAGAAACCCATTCGTTGCCTTGGAGTTTGATTGTCTTTGAGAGTTTGGCTGTTGGGAACCAGAGCTTGCTTCTCAGTGCACTTTGGGTTTTTTGTGTTTCAGAGCGTCATTCAGAGCCTCTTTGGAAGCGTGTTTTAAAGAGTTGCAAGTATGAAGGAAAGCGTGTCACCAAGCATGCCCTGGATGGTGAATCCAGGGCCTCTTTTATGGCCAAGATGGCGATCTTCCTTCTTTGGAAGGAGGGATCGTCATCCTGATCTGCTGTTGGCCTTCCTTTTGGAGGCTGATGCTGGTTGCCCAATTGTGGAGGATTGTTTCCTTCTGAGGCGGTCAACCACTTTCCAAGTTTACTTCTTTCCTTCCCAGCATGTTACCGTTGAGGTTTCTTGGCTGGCAAGGAGTTGGAAAAATCTGGCGCCTTCCTTATTTGAAGGGCGCCAATCTCGTTGATATTGAGATCGTGGAATATCCTTGGAGGATCGTGGCTGGCCTTTGTATGACTGATGGGCCTAAACGGGTCAGGCCCGTTACTGTTGGAAGGCTTCTTGGGGCCCAATGTGCAAAGCGCGGACGGTCAACGCCTGGGTTGACCGCCTGCGTGCTTGTTGGCCGCCCTTATGAAAGGCGCCCGTCGCTGGCCTCCATATGGGCTATGGGCCTGAGTGAGTCAGGCCCATTACTGTAGAAGGGCCTTGTTTGGGCCCAGCATGTAGGAAGCGGACGGTCAACGCCTGAGTTGACCGTCAGTGTGTTGGCCGCCTTCGTGGAGAGCGGCGGGCGATCCACTGATGGGCTGTGGGCCAGAACGGAATAGGCCCATCACTGTTGCAAGGCCTCTAGAGGCCCAACAAACTGGTCAACGCCGAGTTGACCGTTTGTGAGTAAGTTGGCCGCCAGGACGGTCAATGCCAACGTTGACCATCTTTGGGCCTTTTAGTTCCTGAGCCCATCTTCTTACTGGGCCGTCAGAAATGTTGACTGGCCTTTCTGAGCTTCCGTTGACCTTTCCTTGGGCCAGCCCATTATTGGTGTACTTATCACTAGCCCCCCATGCTGGTGGTCAGATTTCTGGCCTTCAGCATGTTCATGATGGGATGTTTTTCCTTGCTTTGAGAATCCTGTGGAAACTTATAAAAGCATGAAGGAGGGCTTGATCGGAATTGTTGACCGTTTTGGCCAATTTCGGTGTTCCAGAATTGTTGACCGTCCTGGCCAATTCCGGTGTTCCAGAATTGTTGACCGTCCTGGCCAATTTCGGTGTTCCAGAATTGTTGACCATCCTGGTCAATTTCGGAGTACCAGAATTATTTACCGTCCTGGCCAATTCTGAGAATGATTTCTGTCAGCTTTCAGCCGGACTGTGAGGCAGAAGATGACACGTGTCCTTCCTTGGTTGGGAGGAGATCCGGACCATTAATGCGCCAGAGATCCGTCCTTTGGCAGGGTCAAGTCGAGTGGCGACACGTGGCAATCCTGACAGTGCCATTAATGAGGGGCATCGTGCTGGAGTCCCGTCCTTCGGCTGGATCAAATGACGAGGTGACGCGTGGCAGGATTGACGGTTTCCTTTGCAAGCTTGGCACTTAAGTTTCCCTTCTGTTTTTGTTTGAAATCAGTTACGCCTCCAAACCCTTCGTCTTCCTCATTCTCGTTTCCCAGCTGAGTCCTTCGAAAAACCCTAAAGCCTTTTCCGATTATGGCTTCCGTAGTGGATTTCTCATCCGATATGAGAGAGGACGACATTAAGGCTTTGTGCATCGAGTTCGACATTCCTCAAGAGATGGCCTGGAGGGTTCCGGGCGTGGATGATAAAGCCTCCTTCCCACCGGAGGGGTATATTACTGTCTACGAGGCCCACCTGAGAAGCGGACTCCGTCTGCCCTTGCCAGAGGAACTCGAAGCGAACGTGAAGGCTTTGCGAGTTCCCATCGCCCAGCTCCACGCCAATGTAGTGAGGTATCTCTGTATTTTGTGCATTTTTGCTCGAAAGTTTGGCAAAAAGTTTAGGATGACGGGCGTTAGGGTTGTATTTAAAGTAATTCAGGGGGGAGAGTGGATATCGCTCACTCCTCGCGCCGGAATAAAAATTAGCTCGGCCATCCACGATTCGTTGAAGAACTGGAAAAACCGGTTCTTCTTCGTGAAGGTGTCGGAGAAGTGGCCTCTTGCCAAGGGCTGGGGTACGATCCCGGACGTCTACTTTGGGACGCCGTCTCTGACGGATTCGTCTGCTTATGAGTGGCTGCTTGATGGGATAAAGAAGAATCCGGACGACTTTAAGCGGGACTTTCTGGTTTCCCGAATAGAGTCCAAGAAAGTTAACTGGGGGCCGCCGTCTCCAGTTCAGAAGCCGCTCCCTCCGATTAAAAAGTTGAGGCCTGATGTCTCAAAGGAGCTGATCATCCGCCCAATGTCTTCGGAGGAAGCTGCTGAGAGGGCAACTGCTACGCCCTCTTCATCCTCGTCGCAGATTGATCTCGTGGCTGCCGGGATTTGCTGCGGTCCCGGTAGCACTTCTGGAGCGGAGAGGTCCGTTGAGGACAGGCCGGCGGATGCCGGAGGAGTCATTCTGGCCCAACCTGCAGTGAAGGTGGTCCCAGGCGCTGCCTGGATGGGATCGGCGGAGGAGCCAACCTGCGATGTGCCCGAGGGTTCGTGCGTTTATACTGTGGAGCCATCGACGAGGGCTGATCCTCCAGTAGCTGCTCCAAGGGCAGCCAGGAAGAAAAGACCCGCCACGACTACTCCAGTGGCTGCAGGAGAGGAGCCCGCCGCTGCCGTCGATGATGATGAGTTTTTGGACCGCCTTTTGGATGAGGCAGCAGCGTGTTCGGCGCGAGAGGATGCTCCCAGCTCGACACCTCCGATTCCACCATCGGCTGGGCCTGGCCTGGAGTCCAGACCTGTGAGGTCCTACTGGAAGACCTACGAGGTATGACCTCTGCAGCTGCTTCTTTGTATTTCTTCCTTATGTTTACAAGCTCACACTTTACTTTGGTCCTGTGCAGCCAAGAAGAGTGCCTCAGTTATCTCCCGGGAAATGGAACAGCGCGATCGCATCATTGCGGAATGGGAGGCTGAGATAGCCTGGCTAGACGCTAACCTGGCCGCTTTAGGAGGAGAGCTCCGTGAGCAGACAGCCGCTCTTGAGGCTGTTATGGCGGGCGTGGAGACAGAAAACGCCGAGCTGAAGGCGGAGGTTGCTGAGCTGAAGGCGGAGGTTATTTGCTTAAAGGAGGAGGATGGCCAAACGAAAGCGAGCAACAAACACCTCGCAGATCGTGCCACCGCCGTAGAGAGTAAGCTGGCTACTCAGATGAGCCTCCATGAGGTCGGGGCGTACTACACGCCCGGCTGTTGGATGGGCTCAACATTGGACGTCACGTCGCGCGGTTGGTTGTTCCTGACTTCCCAGTGGAGTTTATTAATCAAAGGAACCGCGCGGCGCAACGTAAGGAAGATCTGGTAGGAGAGCCCCGAGACAGCCAGGGTGGTCCGCCAGCTTTGTAGCTTTTTTGTACTTCCTTTTATTTTTTGGACCGTATGTAATTGTAACATACTTTTGGGAGTAATAAAACGGAAGTTCTTTTCAGCTCAGTGTCTATTGCCTTTCCTTGCCTTATGTATGTTTGTGTCGTCGCATTGGGCGGCCAACTTGATTGGCCGGCGACCGTTACTTGGTTGCCTAAGGAGCTGAGCCCCCAGGCTTGGCAGGTGGTTGCATTAACCAGCCTTGCGCTGTTGTCCAAGTGGGAACTTGGGCAGTCAGTGTTAGAGAAGGAACGCTTCTCGTTTACTGCTTAATTACGCCATCTCTTTATAAAAGAGGTTGGTGTGTGGGGTAGCCAGTTTGGTTGGCTGGCCGCCTAAGGAGTAGATCCTTAAGCTGAGCAGGCGGTTGTAAGAACCAGCCTGGTGGCGCCGTTCAAGTGAAGACTTGGGCTGCCAATACTGGAGAAGAAATGCTTCTCCATTCGACCGTCATTGACTGACGTTGCTGCTCCCCGAAAAGAGGTCGTCGCGTGTGCCATTCTTGCTCCATAAGGTTTTTAGACCGCTATGGGCCACTTGGATGACCAAGGTTTATTACGACCGCTATTGGGCTGCTCGGATGACCGAGGTTTCAGACCGCTCATGGGCCACCTAGATGACTAGGGTTTAAGACCGCTTATGGGCCACTTGGATGACCAAGGTTTAAGACCGCTCATGGGCCACCTGGATGACCAGGATTTTAGACCGCTCATGGGCCACCTAGATGACTAGGGTTTAAGACCGCTTATGGGCCACCTGGATGACCAGGGTTTCAGACCACTTTTTGGGCCACCTAGATGACTAGGGTTTAACGAGAGGGTGAAGACCCTCCCGACTTAGGGGCAGTCTAGGTCGGATGGATACCTGCAAGGCAAACGCAGTTCATATACCCTAGGATTCTATATGCTAAGTAAACTCCTTATTTTTTCAAAGTAAAAACAAGCACACGGATGAATGCACAGGAGCGGGTAAGTGCGTACCTGGGTTCCCTACTGGAAGTAGCGCTTCAGGTGGGTTGCGTTCCACGTTCGTGGGACCAACTTTCCGTCCTGGTTTCGGAGTTTGTATGCTCCATTGCGCAGGACGGCGGAGACAAGAAAAGGTCCCTCCCAGTTGGGAGAGAGCTTGTTTCGGCCGGCCAGCTTGCCTATGGCCTCGATGCCTCACGGGACCAAGTCCCCAACGTCGAATTACTGGGCTTTCACCTTTTATTGTAGTATCGGGCAACTCGGTGTTGGTACGCTGCTGTTCATATTCTGGTAGCGTCGCGGGCTTCCTCTAGTAAGTCCAAGTGCTTCCTGATTTTCTGGGAGTTGGTCTGTGGGTCAAAGGATTCCACCCTGAGACTTGGGAGCCCGATTTCAACAGGAATTACCGCTTTAGTCCCGTAGCATAGGCTGAAGGGCGTCTCGCGCGTTGGTTCCTTCGGGGTTGTACGATAAAACCAGATGACAGATGGGAGCTCGTCAGCCCAGGAGCCCCCAGCGTCCTCCAACTTAGTCTTTAACCCGTGGAGTAGCGTACGGTTTGTGACCTCCACCTGTCCGTTGGCCTGGGGGTATGCTACCGAAGTGTGGACCAGCTTGATTCCAAGGCTGGTGCAATACTTGGTGAAGCGTTTTCCCAAAAATTGGGTCCCGTTGTCGGTCACCACGACCTCTGGGACGCCGAATCTGCAGACAATGCTCTGGCGGAGAAACTCTAGAGCATTGTGTTCTGTGATCTTTGCAAGCGGGGCAGCCTCGACCCACTTAGTGAAGTAGTCGATGCCCGCTATGATGAACTTCCTTTGCCCCGTGGCAATGGGAAATGGGCCGAGAATGTCGAGCCCCCATTGCGCGAAGGGCCACGGAGCCTGAAGGGACTTCAGGTCAGCGGACGGCTGGTGGTGAAGGTTGCCATGAAGCTGGCAGCTCTCACACTTCTTAACAAACTCAAGCGCGTCCTTTTTCATTGAGGGCCAGTAGTAGCCCTGCCGCATAATTTTGAAGGCTAGGTTCT